>LD688931.1:1701045-1732233 GCA_003118335.3 Papilio memnon | reverse complement strand
GGAATTAAACAAAAGTAAGTAGCCTATATGTTCTTCCAGATTATGCTCTACATCTATGCCAAATTTCATCGAGATCCCTCCATTAGTTTAAGCGGCAAGCTCTAACAAACATCCATCCATTTAAATTTCGCATTTATACTCGTAATATTAATAAATTTTTATTTGTAGTTTTAACGGTTTTAAATAATAATTAAATTTCTTACTCGTATGTTTATTACCACTGCGTAATAGTGAATAATAAAGTAAATGTTTCAACCCCTCTTTTTAAATTCTCTTACTGGAGCCGATCGTAAAAATCTTTTACTGCTAAAACCGAAACATCCATTTAAGTCTTCAAATAAACTGAATCGTAAAAACTTGGCAAACGTACTACACTCTTTTCCTTTACATTTTTCGTCAAAACTCCTAAGCAAACTTAGATTTACATGCGTAATCGTGTGTCAACTGAAGACTCCCGGAGCAGGCGGGCACGTGTTAAGTGCTCTGTGATGTAGACCAATATTTAGCCTTCTTTGAGGGCCCTCGCCTGTACATGTTTTCCTATCGATTTGAGCTCGATCTTTAAACGGATTCTGTACTTTATTACACTATATCCTTTGTAAGTACACACTAAACATGCATTACAGTACAGGAGACATCGTACTTTTACTAATATAAATACTTTAAAAAAACCGTAACAGATTTCAGTGAAATTTTGCACAGATTTAGAAGTTAGTTTATAAGAACGTATAGGCAACTTGGTAAGTTTTTTTTTAATTCCGTGCAGACGGTGTCGAAGATGAAATCTATTTTTTTTATATAAAATAAGAATAGACCTTTTTAACGTCCAATTTACGTTTTGTTTAAAGTACCAGAGGTTGCACAATCGTTACACCCGTTTTTCAATAATATTGTCTTTGTATAACGGAGATAATATTAATTACTTACTTGTATGTTCAGTTTCTTTATATCACTGTATAATTAATACCTCTCAGAGTGACAAAATAATTAAACAATTCCTCGTTATATTTGATGTGTCGGGTCTGCTCCCTTAGGAACATCCTGAACAGTTACGAATCACATAAGGAAATTCACCGGGAAATGTCAAACGAGAAATCCACGCACGGAAATGTCAAACGGAGCCCGAATCATCTAGTCTTTGGAGACAAATTATCTGGTATACTGCAGCCATTTATAATATGTCTTCTTTAGTTGGTTAAATCACGAAATATTGGGGGAAAATATTTTCATGACCACAATAATTAACACGAAAAACTGTTTAGACTTTCTCAGTTATCTTCAATTAAGTTTCGTATAGTATTTGAGACGATTGAATGTGTTTTTAGTAACTAAAATCCAAACCAAATATTAAATATTTTCATACGAACAATAGACGGAAAAGAAATAATGTCGCAAACCAATAAAGAGTTCGCATCGACATGGCTAAGTGAAAACTTTTTTGCGATCCTCGAACAATATAAGTTTTATTTCTCCAGAAAGTATAAATTCCCAAACACAAAGTAGCTCTAACATCTTTATTGCTTTTCATAAAGAAGTCCCCGTTTAACGTATAGATTTGTCGACGAAATCGGTTTTAGAAATATTTGGCTTTATTTATTCTCACAAAGAAAAAGTAATAAAATATATTTATTAAGTAAAATCTGATCAAAAGTAAGAAGCCATACTATGCCAGTTTTGAAATAGTTCTTAGCCTATACTAGCCCATACTTAACTATGGTTTTTCTTTTCAACATAAATGCAGAAAACTAGTATGATTTTTTAGTAGAATTTAAGAGCGGACGGAACTTTGACTAAACACAAAACTCTTGTGCGATTATCGATTTCGTAGCCAATTCAACTGATTAGTTGCACAACTAAAAATCGAGTAGTGTGCGTACATCCATATAAGGTCATAGGAATCAACGCGCGACTAAACAGTTGTGCGAAAGTTTAGTTAATGGCGTGCGCGCGTTCTTACAGTACGTATAAAGTTCATGATCCTAAGTAATACGCAAGAAGACAGAACGCATTCGCAATGAAATACCTCGTTAAATAGCTAAATTAGAAGAGATAAATTTTGATATTGACAGCATGAACAAATTCGTTTGGGACTTTTATCACGAATCGCAATATGTATTTTATGAGTGCCGTAAATCGAAGAGCGTGGCTTTTTAACGTTTGCCTACGAGCTCTCGTACCAATTTTATGAGATTCGTCGTTAGAAATTTTATGCGACTATCATAGGACCTATCCGGGACCGGTTATCCGGTTTATACTGTACAATTTGTTTCTAATCAATATGAATATGAACGTATATACTGATCTTTATCGCTTTTTCTGATTGTAAAGATTGAATCGAGCTTTAAATTAAATTTGGAATACAATATACGAATTGGAAACATACGCACTGTTAAACAGTCTTTTGTTTTTAATTTATATCTTTTAATTACAAGTATGTATGTATTATAAAAATCCCTTTCACAGATTTATCAAATAAAAAATATTAGGTGTAAGGCATTTACGCACCCTCATTGAATGTTTCATCCACCACCGACATAACATTTTAAAAATAAATTCCATAAAAATTGAATCAGTATCAAAAATTCTATAGAAAACTTTGCGATACTTATTCCAGACACGTTCCATAGGTGTATTTTAAAGTAGGAATTGACGGTGGCCGACATTAGGGATGCCGCCGTGCTTCCTCCCCTGAAACTTTCTCGACCGTGCACCTTTTGATATTCAATATACTGTGGCACCTTCGCAATCCTTTGATGAGATGTTTTATGCAAAAAACGTTGGTGCTGTTAGCGGGCGCGATAAGCGTTCGAAAGTGAACGCATTAGTATTCCCCTGCCCGTTCGCTACCTCCGCCCTACAGTTTTGGAGCAAAAAATCAATGTTTATTCACGTCGGACGCGATTTGAATGTTAATTAGAACGATTGCTAATTGCTTTGTTGTTCAGCAATAGCTGTCACTCAATGTCACGGAAGAAAATAGAATTGATTTCGTTTTTGTAACACTTCGTTCGACCCCTCTGTATAAATGTACATATTTTAGGACTGTGTTTCAATAGATATGTACAATAGGTTTAAGCTATGTAATTTATGGAAAATTCTAGTTGTGATGTCAATCCGTTTTTATCGCATCGTCTAAGAGATAAAACAGAAATATTAATCTGAGAAAGATTTAATTAAAATTAAATTATGTACTTACATAAGTTTACAATATCTTTATTGTTTTGTTTTCTAGACAAGCTAATCGAAATGCAAATATGGGTTCGCAGAAATTTATGCTTAACTCTCAAGGGTATAAGTCTACATATTGTCTCCTTATCCAAGACACATAGCAACATAGACATTTATACACCCACAATGCATTATTCTAATTTATATTTTTTGGTAAAGTTAATTTATACCTTTTTATAATAAAATTAAGGAAATCATGTGATTAAATAGGTTATGTAGAACAGTAAGGCTAAAATAATCACTAATTGATAGACACTAAAAGCAGGGCGCTAGCACATTAATCTAAAACACGAACGTCGATAACGAAGTGAATAATAATCCCCGAAATAACTTAGCATGCATAAACCTTAGCGATCCACTGCGAATACTCTTATAAGTATCGGAAACCCATTTGCTTAAGTGCATGAAGTCCAAGTTTCTCCATAAACATGAAATGCGGTCTAACAAAATGATATGTGATGGTTTAGTTGCCCTGGCTTCAACAACTTTAGTTTACTGACTAGTCATGCATTAAAGTTTCAATCGGTGAGTTTGGAGATTGGCTGTTGTATGTACGTATTGCATAGCAACAGCCATAATTGCCAAGTATAGAATATTAATAGTCACGTTGCAGAATCGGAATTGTTAAATTTATTGAAAATAGCTTAAGTTGTACTTCAGTTGGTGAGTAAGATATAGTATGTTCATATTATTATGAGTTTCGTATTAAGTTACATAATTATTTTACAAGTATTTATCATATTTATATTATATCTATTACAAAACAATATAGCACTAAAATCTCGTTAAAGTTTAGTAATGTAATTATCTATTTAAAACGTAAAATGAGGCTTTGACGTTAAAGGTTTGTATAAAAGAGTTAATCTAATAAACTAAACATATCGCACTACAGGTATATTAAAACGAGCGTAATTGAGTTGCATACGTCAAAGAGCATACACGACTTCGGTTGCGATGAGGTCAGTAAATGATATCAGTTGTCGGACTCCACCATTAAGCTGACTGTGAATTTTAAATCGTTTTTAATAGAAGCTTTCAAAGCATTTGGCATCAAAGCTCGTCCCGTCGGCTACAGCCTACGATTTAATTTCCCATATATCTTCCTTGTTTTATTCTCTATCCAAGCAAATGATAATTTAATATCCTTTCTAGACAGAAGTGGAAATGAAAAATGTATGCAGTGAGTTCAATGTTACATTTCTTTAATTTTATCGAAATTGGAATTGAAAGATGGACATATTTTAGTGCTACGAGCTTATGATATTTAAAATTAATTTCTAGAGAGTAACAACAATTTCTTTGACGGAAGAGGACTTTGTAACGATTCTAAGCACGAATTAGTATCAGTATTATCGGTTGAATATAAATAGACTACCCCTATAAGCGTGTGTTTTATAAAACAGACGGGATGTAATTAAGTTTCAAGTCTCTTGTTAACATGGGAACTGTGTTTGAGAGATACGTTAACATTAATATTGTGTTTGTTTGTTAACAAAGGCGCCCTTGATACTAAAGAGTCTCGGCGTTGACGTCTAACTCGCGGAATTTAATTAACTTCGTTAACTTCTAAATACTCTTAACGTCTTTGATAGCTCGGTTCCCTTCCATTGACAAACGGAGCGAGCGCGTGTGTACATGAGCGATGTCAAACTTTTATCAACGTCTGAGGAGCGCACAAAAGTTCTCTGGCAACAGTGATTTAGGCGTGATAAAACAAATGGAATGGAGGAAGACAGGGCCCGCATTGCGGGTACATCATACGCTCATTTCTCATTGTCTGCCGCCACCTCGAGCGCTGCTACAGCCTTCCGCCGGGACGATGTTGTTTAATGCATATTATAACGCAATGAGCATTCCGAAAGGCCCGGTCGGGGAAGCAATATTGCAACCGACTCCAAACCCCACAGAACTCTTTATTGAAAGAGTAAACTGTCCTTTTTCGCGAAATGCCTCGAGCTCTTTGCGACGGCGGTTCGCACAACTTATTTCACGTCCCAGTGTAAATAATAGCGAACTAAGAGTGCAACGGATTTTCGGGAATGCGGATTTCGCTCCTCTTTACGCTCTTTGCCGCGGTCTAAATGTATGTAACCGTTTACAGAGCGCAACTGTCGCTAAAATTAGCTAAATTTAAACATTTTATTGCTCGTTGAAGTTCCGTAATGAAACATTCCCGTTGCTACAATGTGATAATGTTCAACGAAAGACTTTACGTCGGTATTGAAAACGGAGCCAAAGTTACATTATGCAGATTAACTTAGAGTAATTATCACGGTACGTGGCTAAAGCACATGAGGGAACGTCAAAGGTAACGCTTAAACAATTTAATATTCCGCACAAGCATTTCAAACGCCAACTCGAACCGGAGCTCGCCTTTCGTAAAAGTTGTTCAGTAAACGAACTCCCCCTTCGTTAGATATCTACGTGAGTTTAATCCATTCCGTACGGGTTCTTACGGGGTACGGGGTTGAGGGCGATTTCCTAGGGAAATTGGTGAAAATTGGAACAACATGGGCGAAAATTAGCACTAGGTGGCGTTGTTTAGAGCGTTGCGGTGCGGTGCGGTGCGGCGGACCGAATTTATGCAGATAGAAATGTGACGTGAGGCGAATGCGGTTGTACTTATGCGCTACTGGACGTTGCAGTGGTCAGGCAAGTCCAAGTAATCACAATTATTTTTACGATGTGCAATGTATGCACATGACTCACACGTAATCTATAGTCGGTGGAAGTTCTGAAGGAAATTTAATAGTTTTGGTTTGTGAGCGATTAAACTGCGGCTGCCTAATCGTCTGGAAAGCAGTTATGGTAATTATCTTTGGACATGATATTCATAAATTTATAAAACCCTAACATTATAGAAGGAAAGACGAAAGGAGTAAATATATTCATACATTTAGTTCAATTTACAAAATAGTAAGTATTTTTCTTTAAATTTCTATTTAAAATTAGGCTTAACTGAGAAGATAAACAAAAGCACTCTATAGAAGAACCATGAAAAGTTTTTTGTTGGCCCATTAAAACTGGAAAATAGCATCCGTCTGCTAGAAATACAGCGCGGCTTAAAAGCTTGAGTGCAAGCTTTTAAAAGTTAATAAATTGTGAGTTGACAAAAAGCGTTTAAAATTGTAAGTGTTTTGTTCGCTATTTGGGTACAAACAACGAACGGTGTAATAGATTTTTCGTGTTTTAAACTCTAAATCCGATGTTTCGCACTCGAATGTGCATAATCCCCAGCCCTTCGGGCGTTGCATTGGCATTCGGTGTCCAGAGAGCCTGTCCACACGGCCGTCACCGCCGCACGAGTTATAGCCATTGTAGCACTTTCACACTTTTTAATCTCCTAGTGCGTCGCCATTTTTAATTCGTCACTTTGAAATTTTAAACTGCCTGGTTGAATGTGTGTGTTGTAGTTTGTTTATTGTACGGAATTATTTGATTGTTTCTCAAACGGAAAAATGTTTAGTGGTGTAAGAAAGTACAATTTTTAAACTATGTTTCCTTATTACATATTCCAATTGTGTCTTGTGATTAAATAATAACTGAATCGTTACTCAGCTATTAAGGGTATGGGTGTTAACCTGTGATTTTTTAAATGACCCTTTTTGCGGGACATTTAGCCGACCTATACCCACCTTTATCATTTCAGGTTTGTGGCAGATAAAGTGGCTACGAAATAACACTAATGCATCTCACAAAAGGGTGATATAGACATATATGTGTGCGTAAATAGTGATAAACAGTGGCAGTTTGCGAGCTCATCGCATACATTACCGTCAGCTTTCACGATGCCCATGGGATTATGGGGAGAGACTGTTCTATAGAGACTAACATAAATACTAATAAATATATACGTACTAGAACAATAAATCTCCCTTTGTTTTATATACTATTCGATTACATATAGAATATAATACATTAAAATAGTAATGATGTACAACAATTAAAATGTTGTTAAAGTAACGAAAAGATTGCGCAAGTGCCCTAAAGTACAATATTTCACTGTTCGTTCAGTGATGTTAGATTGTCTATCCTTTCTTAATAACTGCTTTGTGCAAAAAATATAAATCCGATCGTTAGTTCCTGATTACGATTAAACAACCCAATTCTTCTGTTAACAATAATTATTATAATATTACTATTATATGTTAAAGTACTTACTGGTTCCGGCATAGTACACGGTGTATTCGAGCTGGTGTCCCAGCATATCGACCCTCACTTTGTCCACCACTAGTCTTGTGAAGAACAGGTCCCGCTTGTAGTAGATCGGCTTCTCATTCTCGTGTGACACCGCGCTGTCCATTAGTGGATGTGATCTGATACAAACATGGAATAATTTATCATATAGATAAGAAAAGAGTAAAGTTTAAGTCGTAGTATGTTTACACTAAAGTCGTAAATACTAACTAATTAATTTTATCTTTTTATTTTAATTAAATCGTAATAATTATAATTGTAAGATCACTACGACGATTTTTGTGTGAAGACTTCAAATCAAAGAATTGTTTCCAAGTATGAAACAATGCTACGAACTGCCTACGCGCTACGCTTCGTAGCTCTATCATTCGTATCGGTGCAGACAACAAAAATCATCCGTTTAATTAAAACTCAAATACTTGCAAATGAGAGAAAAAAACTCGTGTAACTATTTTCAGACAGGGCGTTGCAGGTGAAGTGTTAAAATCTCAAACATTTCCACACGAGGATCGTGAAAAAGTGGGGGCAGAAAAAAATAATTGAACACTCTAGGGGCGAGAGCGTCGGATAATTAACAGGACGTGTCGCCAGATAAAAGTGCCTGTGGATTTCAATGGGCGCGGCGTCCCGGACTCGCGAGACCGGGAGTGATGTTTAAACGATTGTCGCTCTGTTTTCGCACTACCCACTTGTGACAATATCGTGACGAACGAATGATCATATAGCATTTTGATGTCACTTAAGTGATTAAATTTATTACGTGTGTGTCGATACCTAGATCATGTATATATTTTTTTTCATTTTCGTACTTATATGAAATTAAAGTTAAAAATTTATGAATAGCTTTTATGAACTTAACAGTTAATGATAATATTATAAGTGGAGTTTTAAGCGAAAATTACTTTTCTTATAGTAGTTAGTAATTAAATTGATGAAGCACACTTCGCCACTTTATCATGCTGAAATTTTTTTCGTTTATATTCTATCTCACCTGATAAAATTAAGAACTGTGTCGGGTAATGAGGAGGTATCATTGACACAGGTCCCAGGCCTCGGTTCCGGTACCCTGCTGCTAATAACAGGGAGCCACGCTGAGCTGGATGTAGCCTGTTCTTTGAACTTCCCCTCGAAAGCTTTCTGAATGTCGCCGATGGTGAATGTACATATCGCAGAGCCCATCAAACCAGTGGACGCGGTTGTAAATACTCCGTAGAAGCGGCTATCGTCTCCAGGAACCTTGTAGATACTCTCTGTTTGACAAAGAAATTGATGTTTTAGTTAACAGTTGCTTATTTAATAATGAATAAAACAGTGCCCGACCATACATCCGAAAATAAGTGGCGAAATCATCGTACAACTAAAATATTTATTATGAAAGTTTGAAATTTATGCAAGATTCATAGCAAAATTGTTTCTACGTGTTTTTGAATTTTTGAACAAAAGAATTCGGAGCATAAAATAGTTTAATAGTTTTAAAATTTCGTAGGAAAAATAAAATTCATTGAATTAATAATTAACAATTATTCCAAGAACTTACCGTTTTATTCTTTGACGGACAAAGATAATTAAAAAAATTACTTCTCTTTTGGGAGTAATAAAAAATTAACCAAATTGTAATGTTCGTTTTCGTAAATGGCCACGAAAATGTTTATAAAGATGACGACTTAAATTTTTCGCAATTCTACAGAGGTAACAAGTTAAATACAATTTGCATATTAAACGGCTCCAAAAACTGAGCCGGAAAATTATCAAGTACCGTCACGAAGTCTAATTTGTTCTTGCTTGTCCAAAGTTATGAGAGTTGAGTCAAATTGTCGTAATTGTGTGACACGAACTTTATATCTCGATGTCACCAAAAGTTGCCGCCACAATTCAACTAGTTTCAGCAATTATAATTGTCAATCTAAACGGTTGGTGAACATTGTCACGGCTTGCGGGGTTAATATTATATTGCCATATTCTTTCAAGTTTATTACAAAATGAACGAAGATTAAACTAATTCGAAACTTATAGAAAATGCCTTATATAGTTTCGACATTTCTATATACATATAACACAGTGCTATTAAATAAAAGCGAACAGAATATTACAAAATAAAATGTTACTCTCAAAGACAGCGTTTAGACTTTCAATCATAAACTTCGGTCATTAATAGATATACTCGTAGGGTAATGACAGCGAGGTATGCGAATTACGCGCACATACCAAACACGAAGCGTCAGATATGCCAACAGCGCTGTCATGAGTAATGTGGAGAATGCAGATCGAGTAGGGGGACGTAAAAACCTTAGCTTGTCGCTCCGTTATTAAACGAAAGCAGTCTTTTGTATCGAGAAATCGGCTAGACTTCAATGAAATCTTAGCACAATCTATTGAAACCGTTTGCTGATATTGACAGATTGTATTTGAGATTAGATGAAAATCTAAAATTGCATGAGGTGTTTGCAGTTTATAATGCAAAGAGTATGTTTCAGTTTTGGATAAGAAATCTCGTTAATATTGGAAATTACTTACGTATTTCATTGAAGTAGAACGGGAACTCTCCAGGTATGCTGCAGTTCAACCTCGCTTTTAGGTAAGTTGCCCAGTTCTGGTTGAGTATGTTCTTGCCGCCTGTGTCACGTTTGCAGACGCGGGCAACCCGGGAATACACTGCCTTACCGCAGTTGATGTACTCCACTGCTGTCTCACGGAAGAAGAATAGCACGTACTCGCCGACGTCGAATGAACCAACGAAGTTCGGTTCTAGAAACAAAGACTTGTTTTAGTATTAACATACAGATAGATTAGCCCTCCAAAAGAGGACTACAATAAAGTTTTTGCCTATAATAGCAAGAGTCTCCGATAAATTTATTTATGTTCTTTTTGGATTTCTTTGTAAGTACAAAGTAAGTACTTGCTTCTATTCGTTAAGACAATAAAGCGTATTTGGTTAAATATGAAATGTAATAATATTGGCTAAGTTATACATATTTTATATTTATAATGCTATACCGGAGTACTTTAAATTGTGCCCTCTTTCCCACGTCGATAGCACAATATCAAATTGCTATTATTCTATGCGATGTGCAATAAATATTAGATGAAGCCGTGTCACTCTATATAGGGTATTTATAGCTCGCATTAATACTTGCTTATTTGTCGGCCGCATAATGAACTGGCCACGTGTCTAGGATTATCGACGCACGTTCACAAGCAATATCTTTATTCATCACAAACTATATAGTTTTAATAAAAACGCAAGTCGCAGGTTTATTATTAATAAGGCCAGCCTTTAAAATTATTGGAGTCATAAATTATTTAGCTCCATCATAATTAATTGGGCCGATAAATCGGGTTTATACGTTGATGAATATTTCACGCCCGAATGTTTATTGACTGAGCCGACGTTTATTTTGAAAAATTCTTCGCATATTTATTATTTCTAAAGAACGATTATCTTTTTACTTTATTTTTTTACCTAGTACTTTTGCTATTAGAACTAAAAGTAGAAGATTTTTTACAATGAGCACAGCGACGAGGAAATAAAATGGTTTTAACAAATATTGAATTACTATAATCATTCCGGTTAATGGTCCAGCTGCATTGCGTAAACTGGGATTAAATAATAATTTATATTTAACATTACGGTTAATCATTTAACTGTACTCTATAAATTGTGTCATTACAAATCCGAACGTAATAAACAGGATAACAATAACGATAATTAAATTAATGTTTACACTGAACAAAGCAATACTTTAAATGTTATTTAAATTAATTTTAATTTTAAATACATTTATCCTATAGTCAATAATTCTACGGATAAAGATTGTAGGACATATAACAGGTCGTTAGAGTGAGTTCGGTTTAATTTCATTGTTTAGTCGCAAACAGGCGAATTCCAAATCCTAAATCGTGTCAGAGCGGATAATTGTAACAATAGTCGTAATGATTAGCGCGGCCCGGCTGCCCGGCTGCTCGTGGTCGCTGATTGCTGATTAGGGACGTTCCCATTTTCAATGATTCCATTGATTTGTGAATTCATCGAGCATCGTGAACTGAACAATTAGCGAACGATTCACGGCTGCAGAGTGATTTGTTACTATTCTTACGTAAATATCGATTTATTAACATTATTTCTATTAATTTTAACATAAAAACAGTAAAAAATGTAGTGTGACAAATTTATGTTTACCATAATGTTTGTGTTGGACAAAATATGATCTAAAACATTATCAATTACTTACTGTCCAACCATTTGGAATCGTATTTCAGAGTTCGCTTATAGGAGAACTCTCGTCGCCCAGTTGTCAAGTTATGCAGATCAGTTCTGAAGATGACAGTATCCGCTTTGGTGAACTCAGCGTTGGTTCCAGAGTAGAGCGCCGGCAAAGAGCCCGGGTTGCCCCTCTCCACCCACAGCGCAGTCGAGTTGTCCGCCGGGTCGTAGGGGCACTTGGCAATGCCCATGCCGATCCCCGGCACGTACTCATGCCGCGGCAGGTGTGTCAAGTTCGACTGCAACAATACAACATTTGTTTTTATAGCTTCCCATTCGATACATTCCGCGTCTGTTGTTAACTATAAACGATTCTTTTAACGATCGCCCTGGTATCCATTTGCATGGAACTGACTCGGACCCCCACTTCTCTCCCTCCCTCCCTCTTACACTTTGCAGCCGTCGTTAAAAGTTGAATATTAAAAAATTTACGCTCGAACACTTCAATTTTATACGCTATTAATCAAAACGCATCTAAAAAAACATCACCTAACGAGTAGATTTATGCGCCTCAGTTTCAGACTGCCCACCCCCGACGTGCCCAGTACTCGACAACACATCTGCTATTAATTTTGCAAAAAAAACCATGTCCGCTACACGTTTCGTGCGATTTATAGAGCGGGACTTATTATTTTCGAGGCGTCGGAGTATTTTCAACGCGGCGCGGACGCTACCGAGAGGCGGTCTATTAGTATAATGCGATGGGTGGCGGTAAGGTTTTCGAAATTATCATAAAATTACTAAATGTAGCATAAACGTGGGGCGGGCAGCCGGGAGCCTGGCGTCGTGGATTGAGACTTTATGTAAATTTTAACGACGCTGCGACCATCGGCGCCACCTGTGACCCGCCCGCCGCGCCCGAACCCCGCATACCCTCTGGCGTCCTCGCCCGGGGCACCTGTCGAAAACCTATGTCGTTTTTATTTCAATAAGCCAAGGATTAAATTAGGCATGAGGACGTGCGCCGACCGCCTCGGGCGCGTGTAAGGAGACCTTTCTTCATTCTTTCTTTAAAATTCACATTAGACTTGGGGTGGACGTTGTATCGTTTATCACGGTACAATATTTTGAAAATGTTATTCTAAAATGTTTATGGAGATGTTGACAATTTATATAATGTAGCCTTTAGCCCTTTTCCTTTACGTTGAAAATTTTACGCTCGAACACTTCTAGCATCTAACGACATTACAAGACTAAAACAAAATTTATTAAAAAAATAAAGTAATTAAGTTCTAAAGCAAACAACAAATTATGACACGATATACCAAACAGTTTTTAATACGAAAATATAAAAAAGTCTGCGTTGTTCGCGGTAAAAGTATTGTTAAAATACTTTACACGAACTTTACAGGGAGTTTTGTGGAGCGCAGTTTATTCCCATTTCCTGGGGAGCATTATTCCGTTGGAGCGGCCGCGGCGGGCCTTCTAAGTCCAGGATAAACAAGCAAATGGATCGGACGGAAGAGCTCCCGGCCTTTCCCTCGCAGAATAAGAAAGTTTGCTCGGCGGACCCTTCATTAGGCACTTGCCATTGTTTGTTTATGAAATTAGCATCGGCGATGCTTTTCACAGTTGGACCAGTGACAGAGTAATGATTGAGTATTGAGCAAAACTTCCAGTTCGGGATTTAAGTCTTTGTTCGTTTTCATTTTTTTTTCTCGTCGTTCTGAATTATTGTGTTGTGTGTTTTGGATTATTGTGTGAAAGTTTTAATAATGGATGTAAATGTTTGTGAAAAATATCCGATTGCCCAAGAAAATATTTTATGTTCGTTTTACGATATAACAAGTTATTTATTAAAACCATTCAATGGAAATTTCTGCGTCCTGGAAGTTTGTTTTCATGCGCATGTATATTACTTTGAAAATAATAAACTAAACAAACAATCAAAATAAAAACAGCAATATTTTAGATCTAAATGTTAAAGCAACTAGAATGTAAAGTGGACGATCGCGAGTGAACCAGTAAAGAATTTCATAATAACGGTACTTGAAAGAAAAATATAAACAGAATCGAAATGTATGCAAACGACGGAAAAGTGCGGTCGCAAATTCGCATCATGAAATTTAAAATGCACATGTAAACGGGACTTTTTAAACTTCCACAGCAGTAAGATAAAATAAAACAGTGTCGATAGTCGGCACCTGAAGACAGGAACGGGTACAGCATGACACACGGCAATGGCTTCCCAATACATTGTGAATACATTTTCGAGTGGGGCGAAACTTCTGAGCCATTCAATGTAATGTACGTCTTGAAATTCCATTTTACTGGAAGATTGTGACAGAATATGAAACGAGAAGTCAGTACAGATGTAGTGTTGCATAAATATTAATGGAAATATTTCTCTTGTATGTGATTGCAATTGATTTGTCTTCACGACGACAAAATTTAGATGTGAATTTTCCATTTTGTTCAAGTAATCGAAATCTAAAAACATTTTGTTATTGGTACTGGAACATTGACAAAGAAAGTATTAGATTCTTGACATATGAATAAAAAGTAATAAAATAAGTTCGCAGACTTATTTTTACACTTAAGTTAGGCTCCTTTCATTAGAGGAGTAAAAAGTGGTTTATCACATTCCAATTTTCTCGCACCACAGCTGAAGTCAAATTTTGGTAAGCTAGGCACGATTTATAATCGTATTCTATTATTTAGAACTATCAAAGCACATGCTCAATACGTCGTAATTACATTAAAGTTAATATAAGCTGCTCTCTGAATATCGAGCGGGAATAAGTTTTGAACGCACAAAGGATTGTCGAATTTGCGAGATTGCGCCGCGGGAGAAGTTTGGCAGCGATGTCACTATCAGCTAATGACTGCTTGCTCATCTAAATTTACTGTAACATCCTAAATTATGCTATGCATACATAAATATATACTAGAAGCTTTGGTGAAGCTAACATAAATTGCTTTCAATATTAATGCAATGTTTTTTAAATTATCTCACGGCCTTATTGATCTTCTCTTTTACTCCTTGCCTTCCATAAAAGTAAAGGGAGTTTTATGTGACCTTTTTTATTCATCTATACTAATATTATGAAGAGGAAAGATTTGTATTTCTGGATTTTTGTATGTATTGAAATAACTTAAAAGCTACTGGGCCGATTTCAAAAATGCTTTCATCATTTAGAAGCTACGTTATCAGTGAGTAACATAGGCTATATTTTTTAATTTCACGAAGACGTACTCGCGAGCAACAACTAGTTTTAAATATGTTCGAGTAATTACGCGATCAACAATTGTAAAGCCCTTTGTCATAGCTACAGACGTGGCAATTGCAAAACGAATGTTACACAAAGCGTAGACAATATTGGCTCCTAATTCTGAATGGGGTAGATAAACCACCTGTGTACAGGCAGCGGTGTCTCGTGAAATATTACCTCGTTTTAGGCGGCCGTAAACACTGCGACCCGACTACACTACTGTACTGTACACATGTAATCACAATATCAGGGTCTGTTGTACTAAAGAAATCGTGGTTAATTAAAAATAATGACAATTTTTAAATGGTTGGGCATAGTTAAATAAATACTATGTGTATTTTTTCACACGATTAATACGTTTCAGCTAAAGATTATAGAGATTTTTATCGGCACATTTTCGCAGAATAGATTATAAAACATACTTGTATGAACAGTGTTAATTTTTGTAGAATGAAGGAAATATTATTGATATGAAATTATCGTATTCTCAGTCTAAAGTTATTTTATTTCTTTAAGTTAAGTTTATTTAATTTTAATTAAAAGTAAGACTAAGGATAGTAGGTGCCTGTATCACTTAGAGCCAGACTTAGGATCGCCTAGAGGGGTATTATACTCATGTGTTTTAATTAAGTATTAAGGAAATACTTCGTTAACCTTAAGACCGGTTTAAGTTACTCTAAGTTTGCTTGAGAAGTGCACCGTCTTTTAATATATTTTATTTTATTAAATTAAAAAGAGTGTTTTTTTTATTAAAAATGAAGCGAGTATTTTATTTGAAAAATATGAGTAAATTACAAGTGCTTAATTCTTAGTACGTAAGATATAGTTTCTATTAAGTTTAACGAGGGGCATAAAGTCCCACAAAAATGGTTATATAGCATCGGCTTGGTGGTTGAATGCTGCACTGCATGGCTTATAAAGTGATTTTGCAGAGTGCACTCAACTGCGCCGTTTGCGCCGACGTCCCACCATAATTACGATAATGACGTAAACATTCTTGTAAGACACCCTTCACACGGCAGCCTATAAGGTCGCTTTCATACCGCAAGTAACACACGTACACATTTAAATGTTTACTTCAATTAAGTGTTCCTGTCGGTGCTTAACTCAGTAATAAATAATTTAAAAAAATGAGAGGAAATATTTACTTACTTAAATCATTATATGCATTTTCAAATTAATTTAATAATATTTTAACGAGGTACAACCATTTAACGCACAGGTAACAGCTACGCAATCTTGTTTTATACACACCTATGTCCAGCTGTGGCCATTTACATTGCTGGTAAATGAATAAATAGGAAGTGTAAAAAAACCATTAAAGAAGAGCTAAGAATGAATAGAAAGGTTAAGTTTCGATGAAAAAAAGACATGTTATAACCGGCACATATTTTATTGTTTCAGCTCATTTGGTTTGTGACGAGGCACGGATTGAATGTATTCAATTTAAATGGGAACAATCAATAAGCAGGGCTTATCGCGTTTTATTCGAACAAGATAAATGCAATGTGTTTTAAATCTGCTTGCCGTACAAATCGGCCTATTGTTATTGTACCTCGTAATCGGTAACAAACGGCTGATGCGTCTGTTTGTTTTGAACATTTAATCAAATCATTTTTGATTGCCTGTGTTTATTTCATGTTGATTTAGATGTTTTTTGCAGGCGTTGGAAAGGTTTTCTTTTTTAAAGTAAATTCGGTGGAGTTTTTATTAACTAAAAATACGTTTTTTTCATTTATAGAAGTCTAGTTAGTTAAAGGTAACAGTGAAAATCATCCATTTGGCGTATCGTCTTCTAACGTTTAGGGTTTGTCGATAGTTCTATAGACATTTTCATCTATAATTTATTACTTGCGGGTCATACTTATCTTAACAGTTATGTCTAATACGTTATTTTAAACAAATCGTTGCCACAGATGCAGCAATAAGAAACAATAGAAGTCAAACGTTGGGGGCCCAATCGGTATAGTCGTTTGTCTTCAATGTTCGTTCAATAGCTGCGCCCCATTTGTATCGTTGCTGTTATAAATTGGCGGTTGCAACAAATATGAATTGTCGGGTCGATTTTCTATCAGCTCGTTGCATCAGTGAGAATCGCCCTATCGATTCCGTACGTGTGATTTCACTCAATTTTTGAAACTGACGTGCCCTTACCCTCGGGAGGGAGTGAACGCATTACTCAAACCACAGATTATATTTAAGAGTTTTGAATTTTATATGTCAGTAAAAACTATTTTCACTGTTACGTTGAAAGTGGGTGACGCGAAAAAAGGGATCGTTCCTACTTTTTCTTTATCAAAGTTTACAATTTGATTTATTGTATATTTTAGTTTTTAGGTTTATTAGAAGGTGTGTACATAATTGTAAAAATTTTTGCTTAAATACATTTAAATAATGATGCTTTTATAACTACATATGTTTCATTTTACTGTCATAAATGAAAAAGCCCACAGTAATTTAAGTAACAATAACGGCGAACCCTTTCCGTCGTATAAAATCTTCCACTATCTCTGTTTTAACAGGCTGCTCTGTGTAAAACACTGTCCGGCTAGTATCAACACTATTGAATGGCCCTTTCGCCGCAAACGTAATATACTTCCAAATTGAAACCATCATCCGTAGTCTGACTTTAACAGAGTGATTTCTTTGATGAATACTTTGTTTCCAATTGTAAAAACATAACACTGCTTTTACAAAGAGAAGATAGAATATTCAGTTATAGGTCAAATTCTAATTCCATATGTGAATAAAAAAGAACAATTCAGATTTTAGGTCGTAGGTTATTACTAATGTAGACCACGACGTTGAAATATTTGTTTTGATAATCACGAAATCATAACATTATTTGATTTGTCATAATATTTGAATGGTAAAAAAGCGGATAGTGACGTCCTAGCAGGGCTGGAAGACATACCAGCTTAATAATTTATTATTATAGTGAAAAAGTCACTCTAAACCGCTATCTAAAGTAATATAAAAACGTGTGAAGGGTCAAAGCGGCGCGATACATCATAAAATTATATGAAAGTCGAGTGCAGGGCCGGCGAGAGGTGAACAGGGCGCGGCAAATTTATTGCGGTCTGCTTTCGATACCTATTGTTGAAGCCGTTTTATGACTTTTAAAAAATAATTTCATAAAAATAACTCTACTTATCGCCACGAGAGCACACTTCATTGCGTCTGCAGTGGTCAGGGGAACGAAATATGAGTACGGAGAAATGAATATTGAAATTTTTAAATTCGAAATGTTTACTGTTGCGGAATACGTTTACTGTAAAATTGTCACTGGGTATGAGAGCTTTAACGGAGTCGTTCGGTTAGAAATTTCTTTTGCGTTGAGGAAAAATCTGGTCTCGTCTTACGACGTCATTTGAAATCAGAAGCCGTGAAATTTGTCGCGGATGGCGACGGCAAGCCGTGGTTCGTACGCGGTAATGCATCCCCCAATGGATGGATGCTATAATCTAGTCGTAAAAAAGTTAATCAAAGATATATTTCTTTTACTCCATGAAACAGATGTGCGTAGTAAAGTTGCGATCTGTTGCTCAGTTGGCTCCGTGCCAAACGTAATGTTAGTGACAGTTCAAGTGAAAATAACAGTAACGTTCGTTTTTATGTAATCTGTGCATCAAGTACATCATTTTTAAATCTTATAAAACACTATGATAACCTCCATGACGTCTGTGATCATCACCGTCATCTCTGTCTCGACACTACAATACCCGAATATACCTAATGTGTTGACCCCAAGTTGAACTCAACAGCAGTTTGCAAATTAAACGTTCTTTATATTATCGTTGCTCACATCTCAATCTATAGTACTCGTATTAAATATAACAATTGTATACTTACGTATAAGACCCAGTCTTTAGGGCTGTGGGCGTTGGTGCCGCACACGTAGAGACGCGATCCGTCGCCCATGGGCTGAATCACGCGCACGTGGTTTCGGCAGTCGAAGTGCTGTGGAAATTATTCATATTAGAGTACAACAATGAGAAATACAGAAATATTAGGAGTTTATGTTGCGGGATATTATTTTCTTTAATTAGATTATTTCAGGAAGATTAAGTTAGCGACGTTAGATGAGTTTTTTGTAGAGAATAACAAATCTGTAGCGAAGTAATGCAAAATAAAATATTTGTTTGTTCAAAATGTATAAATGGATGCTTTTAAAGTTTTTTATCATAAATATTTTAATACAAAACAATACGTGCGTGTAAAATGTTAATGCACACTTAATACTTATTGTGAAATAAACGGATGGCCAATGAAGAAATCGAATGTGAAATGGCTCGTTGGCGCAAATTTTATTGGCATATGTTGAAGTGGGAAAGAGAGGGAAAATGTTGAGCGTGTGCGTGTCCACAGCCTGTGATTATGCAAATTTGCGTCCAACATAAATATTGAACGGGACATTAATATTCCAAACGACAGGAATACGCGATGTCCGTTTTAGTGAATAAAGCTTTCGCCAAAATGAAAGGCTTCAACTTTACATCAGTTCATTAGCGTTGCATCTTTCACAAATATGCCTGGATTGCTTTTCGACGGCAACTTTACGCACGTGTGAACATAATTGTGCAATTAAAAGTTCGATAGTTCGATGAAATGGTAATGACTTTTGCAGTTTGAGGTTGTTATTGGACGTCTGGCGAATTGTCATGATTGTCTGGGATTTTGGCTTATATGAAATTTACTAATGAATTGTGACTTTAGTCTGTTGTGTAATTTAACATTTAGTTTGGGTTGTATAGATAAACTTATTCCATTCAAAGATGAAGATATTTATTGCGGTTCTACTAAATAAATTGGGAGAATTGTAACTACAGAAGCAATAGGAGACACGAAATAAAAGTTACAAAAGGACATTGTAAGCGATATTTTCAAAGTCCCGGACGGAATATATACTGTGTTTACAGATTGGCGCTCGGCGGCTGCGGTTGGCCGGTAGATTGAAACTAATTTTCTCTCCGTCACGACGAAAGCCGGCGCACCGCCGTTGTACTGATACTCTGTCAGATTTTCAAATGAACGAAATATACAAGAGGAAAGGAAATCGCTTTGTCCAGCATGTTGTTAAATCGAGACGGACTCGAATCGAATCAATTGTGAGGTTAAACTTTATGAATCGCTTTTTATTTGTTAAATTGAGTTATGTAGTGTTAACTATTCTCAATTGATTCATTAAATGTTATCTAATTATATTCATATTATATTGGTTTGTTCCACGATAAAATAATGTTAGCGAAAATTAACTTATTACATAGTAACTACGTAGTTGCGAAAATGAAATAATTTCCTGTAACTCTAAAGGATAAAGTATAATTACAAGAAAAAGGTTCTTTGTTTCTTAATAAAAAGTTCTGACACAGTTTCTTTGATTCGAGCTCGCAGCGGTAACTTCGCGAGAGATTGTTCTAAAGTAATTAACGGATTAATATACTCGGAACGTTCGGCGATCGCGTAGACGTGAACTGTTTTGTTCAGAAACAATCAGAATTAAGCAGAAGAACAATCAAGCTCACGTCTAAGTTACTTTTAACGGCACTTAGCCGAGAGCGCTCGCATAACTTCACTCGGAACTAATGCTTTCGATTGGTCCATTTCGTTAATTATTCGCCACTTTACGTAAGTAGATTTACGATCGGATTTTCTTTTCTCGCCTTCTTTGCCACCGCGACACTTTTGTCCCGGACTATAGATGTATTCTACCTTAATGGCACTTATTACGTACTTAAGATGGTAATTTACATCTCTGTTAAAATTCAAATGTATCTAATGTTTAACAAGTTAATTATACAGTTGAAATATCAAAGTGCTAAAGCAATACTCTTTATTGAGAAATACCTTTTCCACAAAGAGCTGTATTCCTTTTGAAAAGCCGCTATAAATTGCTACCTTATGTGGTAAAATCTAGATTGAGTCGACTGTTTTACTGGTTCTTAAAATCTAAAGTTCCGTGATTTACCTACAGTTTTTTTTCTTTAACGGCGTCACAAAGAGCTGTGAGCTTAAAACAACAAGACGAAAGCCGAATCCACAGCGGTCTTTCTGAATTTCGCCGACGGCGTTTTCCAGCCTTTTTCGTGTAACGACATCATGTTTAGAGAAAGGAAAACTCGCCGACAGTGAGAAAACTTTGATTATAGCTTTCACGAGTGGCCGTTCTTTCTACGATCGAGGTGATAGAGTCGGATATATTTCTTTTTTATGGCCTTTCTTTTTACTAATAAAATGAATTTACTTTTTTAACATCTGAAGAGTTCTGTCGGGTAGCATGTGGTCTGTTGTTTTTTGTTTTGTTATTGCATGGTTTAATGACATTTCCACGATGTTCATTTGTTGTGGTTAAATCGTGAAATTGCTCGAGTATAGTATAGCTTTACGTGGCCACCTCGTTGACTATCAAAGATGTTTTATTACTTACTCAAAGAGGTTACGTACACTTTGCACGAGATATTCCATTTCGAGTTGGTAAGGTTTATGTCTTTCTTATTATATGCGACCGTACTGCAAACGACAGAAAATGTAATTTGTTTACTGCTTTTGTTATACCGATAGCATTAGTATAGACACGACTAAACTCTCAAATATTTGTGTAGGTTACTACTTAATATGTCGATATTCGAATCTTATGACATTTGACCTTCAAGCTTATAGCTATTTTGTATTAAAAGAACTATTATATTTGCTATTTCAAATACAAAAGATAAAGCTAACATCGTTTTGTCACAAAGAAATAGAATCCCGCAATAAATAATAGGAAAGCACTCAAGGATAGAATCGGAAGGTCCGCAACTAATATCGAATTAGTGGAACGCGGAATAGAAGGCAATGCAATAATCGTACCGATCTCACGAGACGGAGTGTAACCGGGAAATAAAACAAATATTGCTTTTACGGCGGGATTGTAAATCAAAATTAACGGCCTTAATATAGCGAGTGGAGCACGGCTTAGAGCTTCCCGCTATGAAAAATGCTTCCCGCCGTTCACTGTTAAAAATGGGATTAACCCTTGATGGAAATAGTGCTAGTTGCATGCAATTCTGCACGGGCGGTAAGTCTTGTACGTTGTTGCCGTGGTGCGTATGATTTATTGCTCCGTATGACACCGTTTTATGGCGTTTTAATGGCGTAATTAAACGTACTGCTTTTGTTCTTAATCAATGTATGATTTATGTTCAGGATTTTTGTGACGTGTTTTGCATTAATTTTTATAAATGTTAACTGTAAAGTGACACTAATGCAACTGATTTTTTAAATTGACTATAACAACAATCCGGTTTATTGGGTCTGTGTTGTAAATTTTGTTAGATAATGTAACGATTATTATGAAATATTTTAAGATTTACCTTGTAGCTTAATTTGAACTAATAGTGTAGCTAAATTAATTACAGTTGACAGACAGTAATTATTGTATAGTTTTAATAACAAAAAGTCTTAATTATTTCAGTATTTAGAAATAAATTTTAATAAAATTTAACTCACCTCAGATTTGCCTTTTGACACGCATTGAGCGACGTTGCTGGGCTCCAAATTAATAGAATCTCTCTGTGAAAGAATAATGAACAGCGTATTAATATATTTGAATTATCTTAAATGTCAATTAAATAAACGTTCTACTATTGACTTTCGTGGAATGTTACCATAATTAATATGAGTCATTGAATATATTGAATTGGTAATTCAATTAGACAAGCAAATGACTAAGGAAACTAAAGAACTGAACCACAAAAAAAAGGCCAAAATCTTGTAGGTACATCAAGATGCATTTTTAAACATTAAAATTAATCTTTCGAATAAAAACTATCAATGCTAGACACAATCTATTCATGATGCATGATTTTAATACTTTGTTGCAAATTTTGTTCCATATCATAACAATGTTTTTATAGAATTATATGAAGTTATACTTACATCGCAATGTGATGAACTAATGTTGTTCATGTTCAGACGAAACAGTCGGTCCCTGGAAATGATGTCACGTCAATACAAATCGTCAAAACAAGTATACTTGTAACTGTAATGAACTACAAAGATAGACCAATTTAAGAACTTTAGTTTATGATGTAAGTGGGCGTGTAACAATGTCGCGTGGATATTGTAATGAAATGTTTATGCTTGATCGTTTTATTGCTCGAAATGTGGTCGCCCTACTGTTGGTTACGGCGCTGCCTGACTCATACACTAATATAAATTTATTCCTTTTAATAAGACGTCAACGGAGAACGGTGAAAGAAAATGTATGGTCTGTAAATTCTAATTACAATTACGTGTCCAAAAAAATGTTTGTTTTCGTCTCTTGTTCACCTTTTTCAGTTAAATAAAGTTTTTTTACTTACATGGCGCCGACATAGAGTGCATCTCGCTTCGAATCCATAAAGAAGGTTCTGTAGTAAAGAGGTCCGCAGGTAAATTCTCGAACATGATCTGGAACAAAGTAGATGAAATTAAAACCTCCATATGTGGCATATAGGTGAACAAGGATCTTGTGCCATATTTCTGACATTGACAAGGGGGCGCCATTGAGCATTTAGGGCATCAGTAAGCATACGTTCAGCAGTGGGCGACCTAAGGCTGTTAATGATGATGATGATGATGAAGCATAAAACTCCTTACTTTAATTCTACCACGTTCAAAACTATGTAAATGATTTGAGTTGACTACCCGTAGTAAGTGACTCAAATTTAAATTGATACATTTAAACTGTACATTTTATATTTTTTGTATGGAATCAACAATACCGAGTAATCGTAAGTTAAGATCATCTTGCTCGTGTCCCCAATATTAGTAAATAAAACTACATGTTGTATCAGCACACGTGATATATTTATGAAATTACGAAATAATAAAAATGGCGGCATTCACATGCAGTCGCCGCTCCCTTATTGGTCAAATTTGACACTTTCAAAATGACATTGTTAGTTCCCAAATATACCAACTGCCATCTGATCCATGCAGATCGATAGATGATGTTAAGAAAATGTCACACTCTAGGCATTCCTGTCTAACTTTCGGCTAACATTAAAACACCAAATACCTTAGAAAACATAGGAATTAATATACAAAAATAGTGAACCTTATATCGTATTTGTTACACGATATATGGATATCAGTATCGGCGAGTCAATCAGGATTAAAAGTAAGTCGATCATGAAATATTTTCACTAATAAATTGTATATTGACATGGGATAAAGGAGATTTTTCGTAAGCATGACACAGATCAAAGGGCCGTTGAAAAGGGGTCGCCGGTTCTTACATACGATCCAGGCTCGCGAACAAAGATTTGAGAATAGATATCAAAGAGTTTTCTCTAGTCGTACTGAGCTTAACATCGGTGTTATTCGCTAGGTGTTTGTGAAATGTTGGTATTTTATGTTTTTGTTTTCATATTTATCCATGCCCTATAACTTTAAACTTTATTATTATTATTTCCCTACCTATAATTATTATTTCGAGTACACCGGTAGAGGTAGACCTAGAAAGAGATGGACGGATTGCGTGAAAGGTGACATGATCAAGAAGGGAGTGATGGCTGAGATGTCGTATGATAGAGTTATGTGGAGGACAAAAACCTGTTGCGCCGACCCTACGGGAGTAGGATAAGGAGGAAGATGATGATAATTATTATTTCGCAAAAAAAAAAAATAATAGTTTAAAAAAAGAGTCTATTGACGTTTACCTATTTCTATTTAAAACTTTTATCAATAGAACATGTAGATTATATGTTCCTTGTAAGTATTTAATTTCCTTGGATTTAGTAATTGTTCACGTATCGAGTCGCGTGTTCCACTGTTTCGGGTGTCTGTAGTCAGGAAGGGCAACTTTCTGGATTGAGTCACGCACAAAACCGACGGCTAGTTTTATAACCACTAACTTCGAGAACCGATGTCGAAACAACCGACTGCTAAACATGTTAAATACGTGACGTACTTGTATATCTTTTGTTATACAATGTGTTTTGTTAACGGACATATAGGTGTACTAGCTGTTACTCGCGACTTCGCACGCGTGTATTTAAAAAATAGGCTATTTTATACACTAGTAACGTAGCTTTTTAATGGTGAAAGAAGTTTTGGAATCGACCAAGTAGTTTTTGAGTTATTTCAATACATACAATACTCAAAGTCTCGTGATGCAGATTAGTATAAGAAATATAGTTACACTAAGCGACCATTAAAGTACTCTGCGTCGCAGTTAGATTTTTTATAAATCACACTAATTTGTACTAATTTAACTGAGTAATATAGCTGTAAGATTAGACAACAAAATAATAAAAACCTCCAACATCCAACACTTACGTCCAATTTATAAAGTCAGAGAAATTAAGGCAGTAAAACTTCTGTATGTAACACAAAACAAAAAAAGTCGTACGCAAACATAATCCTTAATCTCATTTCTTTTCTGTGTGAACTTCGCTGCACTCTAGTGAATGGACCCCTTTATGATGTTTGTGTACCACCAAGTTTTAGTAGGCAAACGTCTTGTATGACAGCGCGGGCCGGAGTTCGCGCGAAAGACTTTTCAATGTGTTCCCTATTTGCATGGCGTCTCACGTCTATATAGAATGCATTTTCACGAAGTCAGACGTCACTGTCTGTTACTCTATGCAAGGCAAGCTTCGAGCTGTGCCTCGCAAACTCGTATAGAATTGTTGCAGTTGAGTTTTATTTTTAAATCGTTTTAAGTTTTGGATTTGTATGACTAAATAGCTCAGCTATTATATGCAATATCTTTTTACTAAAAAACATCATTTAATTACATTTACATGTATTTAAATTTGTTAAAAAGAATTATTATTTTTTCAATCCATTTCAATAGAAGGTACATTTGAGAAGTAAATGTCTTCACTCTTAAATAATTATTTAATTTTGATATGTTTATTGCAATTTGATTTTAATATGAAACAGCAAATCGAGTAAATTTTTAGAGTCAAAACAAAAAGTTAGGATCATTCGTATTCTACAAAGAAACGAGGGTTAATTTCAAGTTCTCTCTTTTCAAACAGAATGTGGATAGAAATTGCGTTTAATCGATACAAAATGTTGTTGAACTCTAATAATATACTCTTTAACTTTTCTAATACAAGAACAACAAAAAGCCAGACAGACTTAATTTCATGTACCTACCAATTATCATTTTCTTCTATAGAACTAAATTACGGGGCATTATTACTTAATCCTTACGTTTATTTGACTTTTTAGAAAATGAAGAAGTGACAACGGTATTTATTAATCAAATTTTCAGCTATGAAAAATAACTCAAATTTAAAATGCAAAGAACATAAAAAAATATTTAGTTATTCAGCTGCGTAAAATAGCTGCAATATTTTCTCGGGATGATGTATTCTAAGATGTTTTATTTAAGGAACCAGTCGCCGCGGTGGCGCTGTCGTCTATTCTGACATCTAGCGAATCAAATATTCAACGGTGATGCATTTTGCAAATTTCAATCTTGTGTGGGTGAAAATAATTACGATGGGAAACAAACGTCCCATTTTTTATATTAAGTGTAGACTAATAAACATTGAAATTGAAATTTTTGTATAATTCAAAAATATAATACTAAAACACTATTTTTTATATGAACATGGAGTAAAGAAGCAAGACCCTTAATGAAAGATTGTCGCCGACGCTCATCGACATCCGTCACCTTAAAAGAGCTGCAGACGTATTGCCAGCCTCTAAGAGAGATGTTTATGCTAACTTCGTTAGTGTATTGTATCAATTAATAGCAAGCTTTACATAATAAGGACATAATATATAATATATCAAAATAAATTATGCTTGAAAGAACATTATGTAGATGTATGACGAAAGATTATAGTTTACCGGTCGCGCTATGGCAATCTAGAATCTGTTAGAAGTAAAGCTGTTTTACGTAAACGGCAAGTTTAGTTCATATTTTCACACAAGAGAATGCTGCCTAGGATTTTGTTTGAGGTAAGGTAAGGCTATAATTAGTGGGGGAAGGCATATCAAGATTCTAGTGAGCCTAACCCGACACGCGAGCCGGCCGAACACGACAACCAGCCAATTGATCTGATTATACTACGACCTATTGTTTTAATTTGTTTATTTTTTTCTTTACTATTTAATCAGCGTAATTAATACCGTGTACTTAGATTATACAGTTACGATATTTAGCGTGCTCTATATGCCTTTCATATTGTTGGATTATGTTAAATTTTATTGTTTATATCGGAACGTGTTAATTCCTTTCCTTGTTAACGTGATTTATTGCGGTATACACTAGAAATATGGTTGACTTTTACATTTTTTCGTTTTTATTTTTGCGTCAAATGCGTAATGAATTATTAGGCCTTTCTGTTTGTGAATTTATGTATGGCAAACTGGACTTGATTGGAGTAATTGTTTTATCGCATGAGCTCACGGTCACACCGGACGGGTGGGGGGCAACCGGGGCTAGGGGGGTGACGTGTAGCCTCACAGCTGGAGCTACGAGGAACAAAGTTATAATAAGCTCACTGGCGTTTAAAAGATTTTTATCACATGAAGTTATTTTGGTCAAGGATAGTTATAACAAACAACCAGTATTGTTTGAATGTTACTTTGATAAGTTTAATTATTATAACATTATGTTACTGTAGTATAATATTTATTAACTTAACAATTTCTTCGCAGATAAATAGTAAATGCCAAAAACGGTTTGAAAGCTCTGCATTGTGGAAGTCTAACATTCTATATTAAATTGACAAAACTACAACCAATCTCTTATACCCCTGTTTCCAAATTTTATTATTAGTCCCATTACTGTAACAAAATAAAAAATAACATGTTCAAACAGACAAAGAATTCAATCGTCGACAGTCTAAATCGGTTAGTCACTGAGTTGTTTCCGCATTGAGTTTTAATGAAAAAAAAAATCAATAGCAGGTATTGGGAATTTCCCGTTAATAGACGAATCGTGTAACATGACAATAAGTAATAGGACGTTAGCTGAAAGCGTTTCTTAAGCAAATCGCTCAGCATCGTTACGTTTGATGGATTACAAGGCGATTACAAGGCAGTCAGGAAATCCGCGCATTTTTCATTTGGCAATTGCCGTCGGGCCGATATCAAAATATCGTTGTACACGGCACCGATTAGATTAACGGCACACAATTGGCTTACATGGAAACTTTGCCCCATTAGCTTTCTGTAATACCTATTTCGTGGATTGGATTAATTCGGAACACGCCCCGCGGGTGTTCGCTCGCCTTCCGTGCCGCTATGCCGCATGTCTCAACAATAACAACTCTAAATTAAATATTAGCCGGAATACTACAAATGAAACAGTTCAATGTACGAACGTGAACGAAATAATTGAAATGATAGCTTATATATGTAATAGCATCCGATGTTTTTGTCAGTATTTTGCCTTTGTTGTTTTTTCCGTATTGTTAGTCGATGACATGCGTGGGTTTTGATGTGTAGGCTAAAAGGTAAACATATTGTTAACGGCATTAACTTTCGAATTATTTTCACTTGTTAGTAAATTGATCACATCAGACTTTTGTAAATTATATACATAGGTTTTATGTTTAATTTGAAAATATAGGTATAATTCATATTTACATGTTCTTGAATTCGAATAATTTAAGTTGGCATCTTTACCTCGAGGTTACCACAAATCATTCAAACCTCAAGATAAAGTTATTTCTCCACTAAGTAATTTAAAAAACTATTTATTCAAAAGTAATAATGCTTAGTGATAAATAAAACAACACGTAGTTGAACAATAGCTAGTTATTTAATGTGTTTTAATACGTTTGACATAGAATTTAAATTACATGTTCTGTACGACGAGTTGAATGAATAGCCTACATTATAGTAATAAATAATAGTTGCAGGTTTCAGCTTTCAACATACAAAGTAATTGGCGTCATTAGAATAAATAGCCGCCTACACCTTCGCAGGGAATGCGACTCAATTAATTAGAGAGACAAGTGTCTGGAGGTACATTTGTTTGACACTACGCATGTCAGGGTAAGGGAAACTGACAGATTACCCAAATTCCGCCATTAAATGCTTATGAAGTTAAGTTTATAAATTCAGTACACGTTCCATGATACGCATGTCGTAACATGTCTTCGTGCAAACTTTATGCTACGGCTATAATTTACATTTCATGCTAACGTACGTTACGGCGTTATAATATTTTGATTGTAAAAGTTTAAGGAACATGGTATATTAAAGTTTAGTCTATTGTTAGTATTCTTTGTTATGTTATTTGATGTGTTTTTTAATACTAAATGCGTGCATAGATGAATTTTATATTGCGTGATAAAATGAAGAAATTATGTTACTACGTAATGACATCTTAATACTATTAGTATAATACCTATGTTTGCTTAAATTAGAGAGTTTTAGGTTATCAAAATAATATACTACTTAACCAAAACTACGTTAGATTAAGACATAAATTCAGAAAATACTAACATTGTTGTCAATATAAAGTCCAAGTACAAAGTCAACTTGCATCATGGACGGAATTTTGTATCCCGTAAAGACGTGATCAAAAAGTTTACTTCTCTTTTATTAGTTTATATTTAGACGTAAAATCCAGTCCTATTATCCACTTCATTGTCTTTAAAAGTTATATTACGGTTTCGAGTCAAGCGTTAAATCCTTCGATCCAATTTTAGTGCTACAAACGAAGGGGTATAAAATCCTAATGTTTATTTTATGGTTTATATAATAAAAAGTTCGATTTTCTCGGCTGGCGGAATATCTGTTAGTCATTGTAATCCTTTTACCATTCATCTACGTAGACACGGAAAGGCTTTCCCCGGTAGCGCAGGCTAATTCCGAATGCACCTCCAATCGTAAAAGATGTCGTAAAGAATCGGGACTCCCCTCCAAATGCCGGAATCAAGGAACAAATACTTGATTTTCTTATTGGCTTCCACCCAGACTCAGATTGAAAATTCCCCATAAAGACATTTGGGCACGCCTGGTCGAATTAAAGGGGGGAAACTAATAAAGAAAACTTTCGCGACACCGTATTTTTACCAAATGCGCTCTTGAAACTTTAGATCCGTTATTAGGTTGGTATAATATTAGTTTGGGAAGCGGCTTGCGGTGTGCGAATCGTTTTTCTCGAATGGTAGCATATTTTGAAGTTGATTTCTTTATAATGCGATATTTGAATTGATACAGAATTGAATATAAGTTCTTAGGCACAATATGTGTTCATTCTTGGCACAACAAAAAGTAAAACAATTTTTTAATCACAAACATAAGCTTTTTAATGGAATTTATAATCTATGTAGCTTATAGACCATTTGATATCGGACACGATTGGATTATCATCTGATGTATAACGGGACTGTAACAAAAATGTTTTTAAAAATAACTCACGTTTCTAATTCTAGTGATTCGAGCGTTCGATTAACATATTAAACCGATATATGTAATTCCCAACATAAGTATTATACTTAATTATTTTTAAAGTAACCAATCTAGTTGCTTTAATTTGAATGTCTTTGTAGCCTACCATTGTCCATTAAAAATAAAATAAAAACAATGAATTTATAATAAAATATGTCAAGACACGAACCGTTCTCAATAAAGAAGCGTTGCTAATGTGAATTTTGTTTACATAAAATTATATCGCAAGGAGGCGAAGTGTCGTTTGAGACGCTTCGGATGCCGAGGACCCGCTTTACGCAACACGTCGCTGTCTCGGGATTAATTTTCTTGAAGCTTTTAAGTATTTAGTTCGAGTGCTTCACTTCACTAAACAATTTGCATTTTCCTACCGACGTTGTCATTGATTGTTAATGTTACCTACAACGGAACGCAGTTTTATAAACAAGATAAGTTTAGGTATTTTTAATCTTTGGAATATTTAAAAACATTCTCTTATGTCCACTCATTTTCAATCTCCAATAATTGTTTTATCTCTATTTTCATTATTACATTCTAATATGCACAAGCAAATATTTAAAAATAAAAAGCAACGAAAATTTACATCAAGCTTGCCGTAAGTTTTGCATTAATTTTTTAATTTTCTCTAAGGGGATAAACAAAAAGTCTCAGTACAATGAAGCGGTAAATGCATTGCGTTTATTTCACATACGCTTCATCTCTTCGACAAAATATTAAGGTGTATAAAATTTTATTACGACCGTAACCCCCGCTTGTCTATAAACATTTCGTGTGTTGAGTTTCCCCTTATAATCATGGAGACATATTTCGTAACTCGTATTGTCTTATTTCCCTATAATGCGACATTGTTTCGATACCGAATGGTATTATTTTTCTAACGTTTGCCTTTGAATCCCT
>LD688931.1:1651571-1676588 GCA_003118335.3 Papilio memnon | reverse complement strand
AATATTTACCCCCTAAGTTTAATGGAGTGAAAATATATAGCCTAAAGCGTGACGTAAGTGTTGGGCTTTATATTAAAAAAAAGCATTATTCAAAAATATGCTGTAATTGCTGACATCTTAGGCAACAAAGAAGTGCGTGTATACGCTTTATTATATTAGTATAGAAATATAGTTTATATTGAATGAAATCAAATAACTTTGATTCATAGAAACAAAAATGATTCCATGAAAACTGTATTCTGTTTCGAGAACAAGTATCGATCAAAGGCCTCTAATAAATAGACCGAAAAATATATTTCTTGTTCAGTTCATTCAATAAGAAGGAATGTCGAGTAATGGAAAGGTAGAAGAAATACGTATATCAATAAACTTCAGACGTATAACTATGCGTATAGATACACTGATATAAATGCCATGGTAATACTCCAAGTTATTGAGTACGTTTTATTATTATTTGCAAATGTAACTTACATAGGAATAGGTTATGCTTAATAAATGACAGTAAACTGACAAACTGTAAGAAATTCACTGTTTACATAAATGAGAACAGAGTAAAACTCTGCATAGGCTAAAAAAGAGAGTATTATATATCAAAATTCTTTAGTTAAAATAAATTTATATGCATGTTAGGCATTTCAAATAACGTTAAGATTGTATGAATTAATATTTCCACTAAATTTAAATATATTGCAGTCCAATCACGTAAGTCTTAGATCTAAAAAAGTTTTAATATTGAATTTGTAGCCAGATTTTAAATCCTTTTTCTTAAACGTTCTTAAAATAATGAATTCAAACTTTGTTATCAATAAGCATTTTGAGATATATGTGTATGCATATTTAACGTTTCGGTTAGCGTATTGAATAAAACAAGTAAAGAGGCTTACAAATTAAATTGGAAATAAATCAAATTTTAAGAGGATTATGTTGAATTTAAAACTTTGTTTCTAATAACGTGCATATATTACAACGGGCCGACGCGACGGCACATCTGAGCCCCGGCGGGAACACGCAACTTTTTACATTGTTCTGCGATATTTTAAATGCATAAATTAACTTTGAAATTGTTGAAAATTAGCGAACGTCGAGGTTAAAGTTTCACTAGGGGTGTATTCTTATGCAAATAAGACAATGAATTCGCTAGATCGCTACCACTTTTAAAAGTATTCGAAATTCGCCGACGGTATCCGACCATCATAAAAATGTTTTGTTTGGCCTAAACGTTCCAAGTGGCTGCTTAGTAAACTTTTCCACGAGTCATTGTTTTCAATGTGCCAACGTTAGTAATGGAAATATTTTCGTAAGCTCAATAAGAAATCCGTGACTTTCATAAATTCTTTTGTATAAAAAGTCAAGACTTAATCAGAGTTATTAAAATATCTATGAAATGGCATTTTGTTGTGTATCTTTCCTTGATAATGTTTTTCTTATTGTTTTTCGTATTGTAAGTTTGTCAATAACGAGTAAAAATATTTATTTAAGACTAGCTTTCGCGCGTATGTTCTTCATCTATGCTAAAATTCCTCGAGATCTGTTCAACAGTTTAGACTACTAACTCTAACAAACATCCATCCAAACTTACGCATTTATAACATTAGTAAGATATTAAAATTTGCCTTCACAGTTTCACTCGTAAATAACCCTAAAGATGAAAATGTAAGGAGAAAATTAAACATTTACATTTTAGTAATTATAAAGAGCCGACAGGCGGATCTCGATTTATATGGCGGTCTGCAGAAACAATCATTCAAGTAGGCTGTTCATATTGAATATTAATCGCTGTTTCCACTGAAGAATGGAAATAATCCGAAAGGCAAGTTGGGAGAAGGAAATAAATTTGTAATGCAAAGTAAGAAATTCGATTCTTGTGTTGGGGATAAGTAAACACACTTATGTACTTATCGAAAATGGTGTACGAAAGTAAGAATGACATAAATACTTTTTTCTTCATAGATATAGTTTATGTATGTTATGAGAAAAATATTAACTGTACCAATTGGAATGATATAATTTTGTGGCAATAAGGTCTAGGCTTATATTCCACAATTTATTAAACTTGCAAATTCGTAGCTGATCTCCCCTTCTATGAAATATAACATTGGTCGATACGACCTGCCCGCAACCGGCGGGGTACAGCATAACACCCCTATTTTAGCTCTAATTAAAAAGCCATCAAAGAGTTTTCAGTCATTAATCATGAAACTGTTAGCGGTGAATGCCGACTTCCCTCCGACTCGAGTTAAAAAGGAGGATTTGGAAATTAACAAAATACCTAAAATATTCAAGGCTAGCGGAGTGGCAATCCTCTTGTAAAAACAAAGATTTTGCGGCTTTAAGCCGAACGAAATTTAAGTTGTTTCTAGCGATTTTGAGGATTGAGAACCCTTCTTTTTTTAAATACCACAGAATAATGCCAACGATATTTTTAAGCCTCGTAATTGACTGCAGTGGTTATACTTTATACTTTTTTCTTTCTTTCTTTTCCTTTGAAATGGCCGAGCCGGGAAAATTGTATTTACATTTAAATATCCGAGTCCGAGGATAAAACGAAAATCGTTAATAAAAGTGGATTAAAAGGGATAAATAGAACTGATAGACTCTCGTATTTATATTGTACAAAAAACGACAACATTTTCGTTATTGTATTTCAAACAAATAGATGTTGGACTGGAAGTTTTACTCTGAACTCTGATACAAGTTTTGAAGTAACTAAGCCTTAATACATTCTTAACAGGTAGTCCTAGCTACTACCTCTGTTCGCGCAATATCGATTTATTAAAGAATATTCACATATGAAGTTATTATGCAGTTAAACGCGATAGTAAAACAAATGCGTTGATTTCTGCTTTGTTTCTGAATGAACTCAATTCCTACTATCCGAAAACAATAGGCCATGAATAGTAATGGCTTCATTACGGTCTACAGATTTGAGTGTGATAAACGAAGAGCCCGCTTGTCAAACGCACTCGTGTTAATTCCACGATGCTTACTCGATGTCGACGTCGATGCGATAATCTAAACAATTGACGGCAGTCCGTGAGCATTGAATAACGCTTCACTGTTAACTGGCGTGTATCCCCAAATCCACTAAAATCACTAAAGTATAGTCAAATTGAAATATGTATACAAAGAAATAATTGTCGACAGGCTATGGGCTGCAGTTACTGCGCTTCTTAGAGGTACCAAGTGGTCACTTGAGCATTTGAGAGCGTCTAGTTCTAGTCTAGTTAAAAAAGGCAAAATAAACCGTAACAGTTTATTGATTAAAAGGCTTGATAATTTTGTGTATGATGGGTTTGTTTGTTACAACAAGGCTACAATATAGAGAGGATTTTGTGACACTTTTTTTAAATCGGCACTGGGGCGTTAGTGAGCTATAGTTTAGTTTGACTTGTGCCCACCGGGTCAGATAACTTGTAGGTCTATACCAAGAAAATACATTTTGGAGTTGTTTTTTTGGAAATCGAAGCTTTTCAATTAACCAATCCGATGACAGGACAGGCTAGACGTTTGTTTCGGACACCGGTCTGATTTCACAGTAGTGGCCACTAGAGTTGGACGTTGGACGTGTGAATATTGTCATGTGGTATCGAGGACACTTGATCGTCCACTCGATAAACGATTCGGCGTCACGGTCGGTCTCCATCAAGCCCTATGATCTGGAAAACAATGACCTCTTCATTATATCACTATTAAATCCGCGTCCAATTTTATATGCCGATAATATCCTACTTAGTGCCTTAATTAGCCGGCTTTGTTTCGTAAACAGTACGAGTTAAGATTGCGTTATCATGTAAATAGGAAAATTAGTAATATAAGAGCTATTTATCTATATCTATTATGTAGTGAAGTTTATCATTTTCTCAAATTGATATTGTTGAAACTAGATTTCAGATATGTTTTTGAATATCATTTTATGCGCAGACGTCCGATTTTTATTTTAAAGATTTAACAAAAGAATAGCTTAGAATAAAATAAAAATGTCGGAAAATACGTTTGCTAAGATTTTGAAAAACATGAAAAAAAAATGTGTGCTATCATCACACTACTTCACCAGTTATTTTAATATTAAATCTACAGACTGTCGCAGCCTTCGATTAATTCTACGTCCTTGATACCCGTTATGAAAGTTATATTAATTTTTGGTTGATAAATTATTTTTTAAGCAAGGAGTCGTTTATAGACGGCTTAGGAAGCATATTGTAAGTATACAATAGGCAATAAAACTCACAAAACCAATCCAATAGCGCAGTTTATAGTTATTGTAGCGTGATCCCGAGCCAATTACGTTAGTTTGGGGGAACAAAGTAAAAAAAAGAATAACAATAAAGTAATATAATTTGGGCCCAACGGCGGGCATAGTCGTTACCTATTTGTTTGGGGGACTGCTCTAATTTGATGAAGGAACGGGATTCATTTCCATCATTATTCCATAGAGTTATGACTCTCGGGTCGAAATTAAATTTATAATGGGCCAAATATTAAATTGCAAATTTAATATTAAATTCATTCGGTAATAAAATTACTTAAGTAATATAATTCTTTACGTCCGCGTCTCAATTTTGTAATTATATGGAAAATTACGTACTGTTAAGAATAAAATCGGTACCATGTAGTAGCGATGCCACACTAGATCAATGGCATACATGTCCCGTCCATGTGACATCAGTCAATGTCAATCAGAAGTTTTAAGGATAAGCGCGCCTTCAAGAGTTTAAAATCTTTAGACCGCTTGTACACCCACGAACATCTCCATAAGCAGAGTTTTGGTGCCAGTCTCTCCCAAACTAGAATAAAACCACAAACACTCGACATTGGCCCTATCCGCTGAGGGATCACTATAAACAAGAAATAGAATAAGCACGCCAATCTTGGTGGGAATCGGTGGGCTGAGTATGGATATGAAATTACGTTGTTACCAATTATTTTATTGTCTAAAAGCACACAGCAACTTTTTATTCGAATGTTTAACGATGTTTTCAATAGTTACATTAAAAGTAAAACCGGTTAAGGATTTCGTATCGTCTGTTGGAGCACTTGAGTACAGAAGTGTACACGACAAGAACTCCAACAGTTTTCGGCCCGCGGCCCGCGGCGTACACCTGCTACAGGCAGTCTATAATTAATTCTCAGATAGACAGGTTCCTTGTGTTTATTTTGTTATCCCACTGATTGGACGATTTGTAATGCATAAACTCCCAAATTAGAAACTTTGTAAATTAATTTTGTATCCAATATTTAGACATGTATAAAATATATCTATATATATTTCTATACTAATATTATAAAGAGGAAAGATTTGTATTATTGTATGTATTGAAATAATTCAAAAACTACTGGGCCGATTTTAGAAAGTCTTTCATCATTAAAAAGCTACATACGTTATCAGTGAGTAACCAAGGCTATGTTTTTAATTGTTTTTATTAATTTCGCGCGGACGAAGCCGCGAGCAACTGCTAGTATTTTATAATTATGAAGTGAAGTAGTGAAGTACTTGATGTATTGACTATTTTATATAATGAAACACATGTTAAAATGTTCTAAATACATGCAATGTTCTATCACATATTTCATTAATAAATATATTTTATAATTAATTTGTGATTTCTTGACAAGATTTACGACGAAGATCAAATACTAATCGAGTTATCAACTAAACATTTGGTTTATGTTACATACCGAGATAAAATTAAATGCCAGGGGATTGATTGAGTTAAAATAGGATGTCGAAACATGTCAATATCAAGTAAATGCGGCTTGTACTGGTCGTGTGTCATCATTAAAGTGAATACAGCCATCGTAAAGTTTCCTTTTACAATGTCATTAGGGAAATTGGCGCCGTTAATTCATAAAGCCCCCTTTAACTGTTACGCTATCGACGAATTTAAATCGGTAATCCCGCGGTTTGTTTTATGGTTGATAACAGACGATTTATATCAGAGAATACGTACGTAAATGTACGTTTAAAATTATTCATGGACTACGTTTATTGAATTTAATAATTTAGTGGGCAGTATATTGTGTTGCATGGCGATGGCGCAGTTATAAGTACTTCGCTAATGTGTCGCGTGTCTTGACTTCCAATTATTTACTGCAAGTGCAAATGAACTTATCTTTTATCGGATTAAAGAAAACATGTACGATATTGACTTGGTGTTGCAAGGAAAGATCCACGCGAATTATTTACATTCGATTTTAAACAAATCTATTAGAAATTAACCGTAAAAGTTACTTTAGTTCTGATCAAGTTTATGTTGAAAATATAAAATTTGTAACATTTAAATATACAAGTAAATAAGATAGTTTAAAATTTAAAAGTACTGAAATGCAAGGCGTGGAGCGAAACGACATTTCAGAACGAGTTTATAGGAGATTCTTATCTATCAATTTCCTTCATGAAAACTTTCTAAAAGTACTTTTACAGTAGCATTTCTAGTCTCCACATATGGAATATTTTCCTGGATGAAGATACGGGTATTTAGCTTCGTAGAAAATGATAAGTACTACTGGATTTGCAAACTGGATTTTTTTTATTTACACATTAAATAAAGTAAAAAAATATAGGAATGATTACATCATTTTACAATTAATTATTTAAAACTTATTTTTGTAAATTAATATAATACTTTTGGTTTGTAAACTATTTTTTTTTTTTGGTTTGTAAACCATAAATTAATAAGAGTCTGTTAAGCCCGCTACAGACGTTAACTGACAGTTTTAATTGAACACTCCAGGACTAAGCGTATGTGCTTTTTTAAATTCAATTTTCGATTCTTGACAACTGAAAGTACAAGTTTTCTCTATGTTTACGTTTCGACACCGCATGGTTTTAATTCAGAAAAAGTTTCCGTGTGTGTCCCATTCAATCGGTTTGTTGTTTTGACATGAAGTGTCAATAATGGCGCGAGATGCGAGAGTATAGAGTTACAGAACAAAACAAACTAAAGGCGTATAAGTGCGAAAACAAAAGAACGCCGCTCCAACACGGATCCGATTACCTTTGACAAGCGCGGACTGCATTCGAAACGGCCGAATGTACTTATTGATTGAAGCGTACTCCTTTATTTGGGGGTAAATTTTTTAAGATCCTTTTTCTAACCACATATTTTTTTGCGATATTTGCCGAAATAATTTCATCACAGAACTAACTGATTTACTGACATTCGTGTAGTTTTAGTTTTGATTTAAGTTAAGAGCACATAAAGAGCGGGCGCACAACTTTGACTAAACTATCGCACAACAGTTGTGCGATTGTCGATTGTTTCGCAGCCCATTCAACTGTTTAGTTGCATAACTAAAAATCAAGTAGTGTGCGCACCTCCATATAAGCTCAAAGGAATCAAAGCAAGACTAAACAGTTGTGCGATAATTTAGTTTCAAGTGTGCTCTTTATATCTTATTTAGTGACAAATTATTATGGATTCTACAGCAGTCTATACTAAGTATTAAAATAAGATAATATTCTAAATGTAAAACACAATACCAACATTGTTTAACCGAGAATAGACAAAGAGTAATATAACGAACTAAAATAAGTGACAGTACAAAATATCGCTCGAGTTAATTGAAAATAGTTTGAAACTAATTTCAATTAGAACTGAGTAAAGCAATAATTCAGATTTAAAAAGCAAAGCCCAATAGCAACTTCAAATATCGAGAACAAAGCTTTATTAATACTAGATGCCTAAATGTTGGTAACGAATTAAACTCACTCTATTATTCGCAAACGAAATTTGACGGGAATGTCCGATGCAAATGTAATTTGATGTAAAACTTACAGGCTTTGAATGACGGATTGTGAAAATTACTTGCAAAATTAATTACTCAACCTTTAATCTTTAAAGTTTAGTATTTCTTAAGGCTATACATCAACCAAACTAACAGAATTGTATCACAAACTTTTTAATAATTAAACAAAGACCAGTAATTTTTGAGTCTTCATATTTAACAACGAGCTTTCGACCGCGACTTTGTCTTCGCGGAATTTAAAAAATAACTTAGCAAATATCCCATGTGTTCTTCCCCATTATAACCTACATCTGTGCCATCGACATCCGTTAAGCCGTTTTAGAGATACGTTGTACATCCATCAAACCTTACGCATTTAATATAATATTAGTATGATAATGTTTGAAACATTGCTACGAATTTTTCAGAAACTATTGTTACCAATTTTCGGTCGCGACTCCGTCCGCGTGGAAATAAAAAAAAAGTGATTAGCCTATGTGTTCTTCCAGACTATCCTCTATATCTATACCAAATTTCATCGAAATACGTTCAGCCGTTAAGGCCACAAACTCTAACAAACATTCATCCATCCATCTAAATTTTCGCATTTATAATATTAGTATGATTATTAAAAATAACTGTTATAACATTTATCAGTCATCATCAACTTGCCCTTATCCCTTACGGAGGGTCGGCACAGTATGTGCTACTCTTCCATACATTTCTATCAGCCGTCATATCTGAATCCACTCCCTTCTTAAGCATATCCTCTTTCACACAATCCATCCATACTTTCTTCGGTCTTCCTCTTCCTTTATAACATTTATCAGTATCGGACAATAAATCTCAAGGTACAGACGTCGTAACATTGTAAGCAAAATAATTCATACTCTAAGACTATTACTTAGAAATATATCTAACATAAAATAATGTTGATGTTTGAACCAGCATTAAACAGTCAACCGTAACGTTTACGTTCTTTTTACTGCCGCATTCTGTCAGCACACACTGTCTCCCAAACTTAAATCAGCTTTACCGCGTTCATTCCGACATCGTAAAGCGTAGCTTAAATTTGGAAATAAACTGCGCATATAAATATAGTCAACTCATACGAAATGCTCTAGGTACTAAATTCTTTACAACGTGGTAATGGTTTTCTAAGCTCTGTCAAGGTTCTTGTATAATATTCCTCGGCTAATATTCAAGTTTTATGCATAGATGCCTTCCGGTGTAAAGTTACGAGGTCTATAAAGATCATATAAGCGATAAAAGCTGTACTATGTTGAACGGAGCTTAATGAACTTGCCTTTTAAATTATTCTGTTTTACTTTAAAGGTTTAATCAATTTTAAAATTGCAAGTTGCCCAAATTAAATTCGTGAAAACCATTATTGTTTGAAGATGCAATTTTGTAGCTTAAATAAAATTGCTTTATTTTTAAAGTTTATTTAATACTTGTAATGTATGTATTTGTGAGTTGAAAATTAATTGAAAAATATATTCATGTTAAAACTTTTAATGTTTTTGTTAAATCTCAGAGTAATACATAAAATACGGCAATAAGTCAAAGGCGCATATAAAAGTAGAGAAAAGCTCGTGTGCGTTTAAGGCAAACGATTGCGTAAAACTTTGTTTTCCTGTTTGCTTCGAAGCTTTTAACGTTTATGTTAATTTGTAGAAACTATGTTTATTTCTAATTTTGGTTTTCGTTGCTTTGCTTATTTTAACTTAAAACCTCTGTAATTTTATTCTTTGACGAGGTTTAGCGGAAGTTTTGTGGTAATCGTTTTAGCTTTGTGAATTAATAATGGACAAGAAGCCTTCAAAGTTAATTTTTTATTTAATAACATGGATCCTTAAACTGGAACCCTAAAGGTTTATACATTTTGTGATTAAATTAAAATAAAAAATTATAACATAATTTTCTTGCATGTCACAAATATATTTAGGTAACATGAAGACGAAAAAACAACTCAGTTAACACTAGCTGCTATTCGCGACTTCGCCCGCGTATAATTAAAAAAATATAGCCTATGTTACTTTATAATACCTCTTTATAATATTAGTATAGATATAGATAAAGATGAATAAAATACTGTTGAATTAAGCTTTATTGCACAAAGATAAACTGACTTTATGGTCCAGTCACGTTACCTGTATCAATAAAACAATTGACGAATTGCGATCCAATAACATTTACGTTTATCAGAGCAAAATTAAAATATACAATTAATTCACAACAGCATGTCACGTAAGTTGAGGTTATCGGCACAATTCCGGCCGGCCTCGAGCGCCGTGTCATTGTTGGCTTTGTATAATGAATCAAATTTTGAATCAATTATTATAGTGTTTATATTTAAATTGCTTAATTATACTATTGAGTATTACTGTTTAAATATAGTTATATCGTAATATGACTGGTTTATTTTCCCACCCTTTACCACGAATAATATATCAGCATTTAATTTATTGTAGTATTTATAAAGATATTCTGATAGCTATTTTAAGTCGCCATTTGTTTTATATCTGGTGGAAATACTTAAGAAACAAAATACTTTATGTATTGTTATTATAAACTATTCAAAGTTTTACTATCTTGTTTAAAAAGAATATAAAAGTCGGAGCTCATAACGAAATTCAAAGTGTCGATAAATATCATAACAGAGAACATGGAAGGAAATAGAGAATAAAATTCTAACAACTTTATAAAATAAACTTTGTAACAACGTTGTTTAAATGTAAATTTAACTCCTGACTTCGACTGCATAATTCGAATAAAATGTTTTACATTTCGCGCTGCTGGTCCGAATAAATTCGCACATAATTTTTATAGGTCATAGTTTATTTTAATGGAATGTTGACCGGCCGAAGCTCGCATTGTTTTCCTGCGACTCGGCGCACTATCGCGTTTACATCAAAATACTTACCTTGAAACGATTTCATTCAAAACATTCACGAAGCCAAAAATGTAAAGTGCACGCATAACAGTTAATTGGCTTATTTTATTTATATAGTCAACGTAATTTACGGGAACTGGTAGGCTGTTTTAAGAAATTGATGTTTATTTAGTAAAGTTTTACATTTCTCTATAAAACCTGCTGGCTCGAATATTATATGAAATCATCAACCAATTTATTACATGAAAATAGGGTCCTATATACTAGATATTATAAAGAGGAAACTTTGTTTGTTTGATTGTAATCAATAGGTTCAAAAAATACTGGGCCGATTCTAAAAATTCTTTCACCGTTAGAAAGGTAACTTATCTGTGAGTAACATAGGCTATATTTCTTCATTTCTTTTTCAATTATTCTTAAATTTCACGCGGACGGATTCGCGGGCAAAAGCTAGTATGAAATATTTAAATTGATAAATTACCGTTGAGGCATATTTCATACTTAATTGTTGAAATATACCTAATAATATAAGCACTGTATCACTATTTATCAAAGTAAACGGGCACTGCTAGTAAAATTTAGTCAATTTACTTAGCCTTGAAAACTAGTAACATTGGCGTTTGAATGACGGTCGGCGTTGCCAAGTGGACTTAACCTGAATCTTAGAGACTGACAGTTCAAGGTCTCTTGGTGGCCACACAGCAATCAATATATAGACCATTACCGCATTTTATCATGCTTATTATCATGATTGTTTGTTACGTAATATAATAAATATTACATTGATTATACCCATTTTGTTTACAAGTAACGTAAATGAGTAAAACAAAAATGTTAACAGCACTTGGTGCACTTTCGTCGAAGCGAAATTCACATCTCAGATTGGCTTTACCCTTTTACGTGAGCAAAAGCAACATTTGAATAACTAAATTTTGCAGCAGCACATTTCAAAGGCGAAAGAATAAGCAAAAGCATTATTTGTTGAACAGTCCGTTGCGTCGGCTTGCTCGCGTTAACCTTTGAGAGTGCTGTAAATCCAATGCAAACTTTTGAACTCTCCGATTTTAAGTGGTTATTCTGTTCTCGTTTTGTAACCATGTTAATTTGTATGTCTACTTATTCCTGGAGCTTCGCTAATAAGACAGTGGAGTGTACTTGGTAGCTTAACATCCGAAAGGAATTCAACTACAAATTCGAACAAATGCTACTGAGTTAAACGAACCGATCGGCCGCAAATACCTGAGCGTTCGCTACCAAAAAGCATTTGACGAAGGTTAGCTGCCTTCGTGTCCTTAACCCTTTGTCTCGTGAGAATACAATGGACGATCGCAATGGTCTGGAGATACGATATGGGACACCCTTCGCTTCACCGCTACGTGACCAAATTTCAAACAAAATGTTTTGCGGTACACCGGAGGATGAAATAAGTAATGTCATCTCCCACCGGGACATGGAAGACGTGCTCCTTCGATTAGAATTATATTACATGGTGTTTGAATACGTCGGCCAAAGAAACAATATACAGGACGTGACTTGCGCTTTTAAAAACAGTTTTTTTTTTGTGATAAACTTCGTACACGGAATTGACATTTAATAAACAATACAAATGTGGTTTCTTTAGTTGGAATAACGGTAGTCATGGCGACGATAATCAAAGATATTTATTTAAAAGTACACAATAACGTGCTTAAGTTCCATCGTCTCAATCTTAAACGATTTCTAGTTGACTTCTATTCACAATATGTTATAATAAAATAAAAATTCTAGGCATCGAAACAACCAATCGTATTCAGTTTAACTGCGACATGGTCACTAGTCAAAGCGGTTCGCATACAAGTTTCGACTGCGCCGGACGTGGCTGCCTTCGCTTATTGTGCGTTTCTTTTTACCCTTTTCACTTGCCCGGCTGAGTGAGCGCCTTCTTTCAAATCGTCGTACGCTTTTTGTTTGTTCACCACTAGCACGGACATTTGCCTTTCAGACTCCTAGGCCGTTTGGACTTTTAAATCTGACGTGAATATATTTACTTCTAGATTTACTTGTAGCGTTCGTACAACGAAATATGATTCAGTGTCTGTTTCCATTTATTTAAATAAGATCAAGCGATTGAGAAAATATTAATAAGTGATACCTATACAACAAATAATTCTTCATTTAAAATTATATCGTTAACTGAGAGGTCTTTTAATTTAAACAACAGGATGATTTGATGAAAAGATGATGATGTAATAAGAGAATCGTATTTCAAGGACTTAGCTTACTTTTAATTTTATTTCCACAGGTCACTCACAAAAATACGTATTCTTCTCAATATTCTCTTATTACAAACAGGTTTATCATGGGTCTCATTCATAACCGGAATAATAATGCCGGACATGTAGTCATAAAGACTGTAGACACCCCTTCATTTAAGGCTATTCAACGGGTTTTAAATGCACGTACTTTAAGACAACTGGCTAAACATTGCCTCGGCTAATGACAAACTGGACCTGATGCTCCACCCTCTAACTCTTACGAAGAATCTTAAAGCTTTCTTAACTTAACTACAAAAATTCCTACAATTATTTCAAGTTGTAGTTTTCTTTGAAAGCATAAATTGTTATGAGGGTAAAATTTAATTCCGTGACTCGAAAGTAGAATTTAATAAGTGCAAAAAATTTGAGCGTTTGAGAAGGCGTGCATGCGATGCGTGCAGCTGACGGCAAAAATATGGCATATTATGATGTCCCTAATCTACTTCACGGTCCGTTGGACTGAGCTGCCGATAACAATAACAGACTTAATATGCCCGATAATCGGTTTTGCTATTCGGAAACCTACGTGATTGACACTTTTCATGATGTTCCAGTTGAGCCTGTACCCTTGATGTTGAACTGTCGATCTTGTTCTATTATATTTGACGACGAGAGGGATGTATTATAGAATACGAAAATATTTAGCGAGGATTAATTTTGTTGTGTTTGGAAATAAATAAGTTCTGGTAAAAAGCTGTGTGGTAAATACGACTGTAATATTTTGTTATTTGAATCATTTTTAGAACTTAATATTAAATGTATTCTGTTTTGTTATCGACTTGTAATATCTTAATTTAAATTTTTAAATTGATTTCGAACTTGTAAAAAATAGGATGTATATTGGATGATAATGGTTACAATAGTTAGTTGCACGTTAAGGTAAGTGTCATGGTTGTTGACTATGTTTCAGATATAAGAAAAATGTTTTTTCTAAAATTAAAATACGACTTATTTAAATGAATACTAGCACAGGCGTTTCACAGACCCTTGACCGTTTCAGTCAGGTAACGCGTGTGATTCATGCGTAGTGGATTTTCATTAAGTGTGACGAGGCTTAATGATTCAAGTTTCCGCATTCATTAAGCTCTCAGCGAACTGTTTAAAGCCGCAATGTTTAATGGAAGCGGTAAACTGCGCATTAATATTGTGGCTTGATGACCAAACGTCCACTAACGCGGTCAAAGCTAAAATTGTTGCGTAACGTTTTTCCTATGTAATCAAATAAGCGGTCGAAATTTACATGAAAATGTATTTTAGCTTGCGGAAGGACCAAAATAAATACAGCTTTTTTAAATGTAATTGGTGAAAATAAATATGCTTACTATAATCTTATCGTTAAGTTATTCTTTGGTCTGAAAACCTCAATTAAGCGTAAATTATAATGATTGGTCTTTTGCATTCGCTAAAATATTTTTAATATTAATATTGATTTATTTAATTTTCTTGTCCTTTCTTTGTTGGATTATTTAATTATGTTTTACATTAAGTAAAATATATCTAACAAGTTGCCATGACACATTGCAATTTTTCTCAAGAGCAACATTAACTTCAACTGTATTATGTTCTCTCTTCATTGCAGCGGGGGCAATGAAACAATGGGATCATTCCGTCTCTTTTACACTACAAAACTTACGATATACCTATCTCACGTGTTACCCTTGAATAAGTCTTACGTATGTGTTAGTGTTTTTAGATACACGTGTGCACATTTACATTTACACACACTAGGAAGGTGCTACAAACACAATCAAATATGCATGTGTGCGTTTGAGGTATCCAGTATTATCATGAATGATGAATCATGACTTGGAAACGCATCTTTCCGGAACATCGCCTATAGATTTCGCAAGATATCTGTAGGATTTATGAATAATAATTCGAAATATGCCGCCATGCTAATTGATTAGTATTATAAAAAAGTACACAATAACGTGCTTAAGTTCCATCGTCTCAATCGTAATCTTACAGTTAACGGAAATTAAATTAAATTTATTTCCTTAATAAAGCAATTATTATTTACATGCAAATGTTTTGTGTTCTTTATTGTGTTAACATGTAGAAATATCTTAAGACAAATAATGTTAAGCTTACCTCGTTTATGTCTCACGTGATACTTGCTTTTAGACACAGGTCCGCTGCAACATGGTTGTTCATAATAGAAATTGTAGGAACTGTCAACTTGTGCAGTTTGCTGTAAGACTTGACAGTTGACATGCCACTCAAAGCCGAGCAGCGCGAATATGAACCACCGAACCACAACGGTAGAGAAACTCAAAGTCCGCGATTCACACATTGTATAGTTTTAATTGAATATCACAAACTACAAGTAACGCACTTATGTTCTAATCGCTTGTAGACATCTCTTAGTTATCTGTAAAGAAATTATTTTACGTCAATATAGATGTGAGTATTATGAGAATCTTCCAACCAAAAACTCCGACGGCATTTGTTCGTACGAGTTTATAAATGTATTGCAAAATACTATAAGCAAAGTTTAGCTTAAATTCTTTTTTTTTCATATGTATTGTATTAGAAACTATCGAAAAAGAGCAATAACCTCATTCTAATTTTATCATATTCATAAAAAAATTGGAAGTATGTTATTCAAATACGTTTTATAAATCAAACACACAAGAAATAATTTTTATCAAACACAATTTATCTCTATACGATACAATAGAATGCTGCATTGTTAGCAACACAATAAAACCAATAAGGGATATAATGGTGAAGTTAAAAAACATCAACATACAGGATAATAAAATGACAGTTGCGGAGTTTACATTAAAAAAGCCGTATGGGGTCTGGTAATGGTTGCGAACACCATTACACGAGTCGGTAATGGCTTATTGCACACCTCGTATGGCACCACGTGGATGCAACAGGGCTTGTGGTATGTTGCAGTTTTATATTTTTCATATTTATAGACTGACAGACGATCGATTGTTAACTAAAACTACAGCCAGTTTCGATATTATCATTGAAATTAAAACAAAAAGGTTAAACACCCTTAAAACTTTCAATCCTGTCAATCTATACTAATATAATAAAGCGTAAACACACACTTTTTTGTTTCCTAAGATGTCAGCAATTACAGCATATTTTTGAATAATTCTTTTTTAATAAAAAGCCCTACACTCAAGTCCCGCTTTAGGCTATATATTTTCACGCCATTAAACTTATGGGGTAAATATTTTGGATAAAAACCCTAATGTGAGAAAGAGACCATAAGTTGCTGCCAACACCAAGGAAAAAAGATTGCCATGGTTTGCCATCATGTCAGTTTGACATTTGCAATTGATAATTTGACAAATGTAAATAATAAAATAAGGTTTTTATAATTTCATGCGGATGAAGCCGCAAGGGAACAGCTAGTCACTGATAATGTAAGTTAAGTTTATAATATAATACTTGGACCCAAGAAAATAGCTTATCCTCTACTTGTGACGATAATAATCTATGTAAAACTAGATTTGCAATAAGTATTCTTTCAAACCATTATCTCTTTAATAAACGTAATCGAGTTTCCAATTCACAAATTATAATCCATTAAAACGTTAGTAGATAATCATTCATCGTTATCCAGTTACCCTAAGAGATTATTATCGTGGGTATCAGCGAATAAATAAACGTCTTCTGGTAAATTTAACTCCAATCTTTGGGTCGGGCGGCCGTCATGTGACCGATATCTTCCTTCGCTCAATGCGGTCAGGGATCGCGACGTGAAAGACTTCGCAGATGAATTAAATAGATAAGTCTCAAAAAAGGGACTAAGAAAGGGGTAGAAAGATCCAGTTATCGGACAGGAATACTGTATCTTAAAACTACTTTTTAGCTGTTTGTAAAAAAGCTTTTCTATACGACAATCTTTAGTAAAAGGATTTTTTTTGTTTATTCTGTAATTTAATTTAACTTAGTTGTATTAGAGTACAAAAATTTCTAGTGAAAATTATCCCATAACATATATGCTTTGTAGAGTTTATTTTTGTTTATAAAACAAGGCAATAATTGTAGGTGTTATTAATGAAAGTTGTTATCTCCGCTGTTGTGTGAAGTTCTATTCAATGCATGTAACATGAGGGTTTCAAAATTTATTTCGTATGATTAATGACCTCGGTTTTATCGCTCTGGTGATTTTTGTTCAATTGACGGCAAATCCTTCCGAGTAAATAAATATTTTAAATCTCCCCTTTGATGTTACTTAAAGGATTTTCATAAGGGTACACATTTCTTTGTATTATATTTAAATCTTCTAGGCCTATTTTGACACCTTTAAGTATTTAAATGAATGATGACTGTTGAATTATTGTAGATTCGAAATAGAATTATACTTTGAAAAATAAATGAACCGAAAATTTTGAGTGAATTTAAATCTTAAAAATGATAATTACTGACTAATTTAACAGAATTTCGTTGACTCTAATTTTGTCATATTCATATGATGGTGTTCATAGCTTCGTCACCGCCGAATTCCTACGTAGCAACACGATGGCATATTTCTGAGAAAACCGTAGGCAACAGGAATCTCTCCCGAGCGACTCGTCGGTTATATGAACCGGTTCTGTAATGATGTCTTCATTACTGATTCACCGACAAATAAACTAGTTTTTATTCCTTATGCCACGGACGGACCCAAGTTATATCTGACTTGACGCGTGTACGTATCTTATTCGTTATTAAATCTAGTTTTGCAAAGTCTGAAATATCTTAAGATTCTTCATTTTAAATTGCTTTTGAATCTAAATCGATCGTTTTAAATGTAATTGACTTTCTAATATTTACATTTTCTTATCGTCGCTCGTGTCGTCAAAAATATGCTACGAAAAAAATATGCTATAAACAAAATTGACAGTTGGTAATTTTGTTTAGGCGTAAATTGTTTGCAAGTAGAGCAAACATTTAAAATTCTTTCTTCTCGAGAATTTCACTGGCTATGTAATTGGCTATAAAGTTTCGTATTTCCCTCGCCGCTTTAGGGAAATTTGAGCGTAAAAAGTTTAAAATTATTTTCGTTAAATCTTAAGAATTCGTGCAACATTACTTCGTACGACTTCATTAAGCGCCTTTTAATCTCCCTTCATATCTGTCGATCTCGTTTCGTTTCACGATTACACCGTTAGCGCTGCCCATTGTACGACAGGCTTCGCTCATTATGGACGGAGAATGTTAAGAAACTTCATCCGACAACCCATTGAGGCAGCCCTTCCAATTGTACGAAGGTGTTCCGATTTAATGGTGGGCGGAATGGGGGGTTTGAGTATAATGAAATTTCGCGTCGATAAAGACCGCTCAGCTCGGTAACACAATACTCGATGTTTCCTCCGCGCCGCGTATCCATGTCACGCCATTAAACCACATAAAAATATCTGCCGTCACATCTACGGTAAGCAAATTATACTCGAACATGCGCCGAGTATAACGACTCATGTAAGCGCGCCGTACTGAGAGCGTCTGCCGCCAGTTTAGGGGGTCGCTACTCACTACTAATATAGTACGAGGGAAAATGTGAATACTTAGTTACTTTTTGTATCATCTTTAGTAAATTGGATATGCAAATATCATCATGTTTAGTTAACTCATTTGTTTAATGTTTTTATTCAATTGTATGATATTCTTAATTTCAAATACAAAAATGATTTTATCGCTCCACCTGTGGTCACTTTAATTGAATTTAAACCCGTGGATTTTATCTGTGGATGTGCCAGTGCTATAACGTTTTTATAATGTTTAACATGAATTAAAAAATCACATTATTCTATTCGTCACGGATAATAACTCTGCACAAGAAATAATTGTTGCTTTTTTTGCATTTAGTATGAAACAAACAAGTCAATTTTTATTTGGTTTAATATTATTGTTTTTTTTGGATTTACGTATGTGACATTCACATGTCTGTGGTGTTCTACGAATGTTGGAAACCAAAAAAATTTCCACCTTTTGCTGTTGTTCAAGTCTAAATATTCTTTACTATTTGTGCAAGTGTAACTCCAGTCAGTAGATATTAATGTTTTGTATAAAATTTTGTGAGGTAAATGATTTTTTCTCTCGCAAATATTCTAATCCAAGTGGATAAATTGGTTGCCCAAAAGAGATAGGCTATGGTCGTTGAAAATTCACTTTGAATTATTAATGGAATACTGTAACGGTAGCGAATTGTAAGCTCCTTAGCAGGGGAACTGAATAAATATTGTTTGGCCGATAGTACTGGGAACCAAATAGAAATAATATCTCTATTAAATTTTGATATCGCACAATAGAAGAAGTTACAATTCAAAACTGTTATAGTCTCCAACTGAAGAGGTGTTTCCGACCCTTTCTGGTTGATAATAGTTTTGATAGATTTAAGCATTTTAATATTATAAGTAGTAACTGATAGTAGATACTTAACTGTATATTTAAATTGTTACAAATCAGGTTGAAATTATTTAATTAAAATCAATAACAAATTGTTGAAGATTATTTCAGGTCCACTAAACATTATTAACGCAGCTTGGTTACATCGACCTCAAGTCTAATTAGTTTCTTGAGTACGAAATCAATTAAATGCTACCAAAGGCGTTATTGGTTCGTGAACCACAACCACAAAGTTCCTCCGATTCAAAGGGACTCGTCCTAAAACTATTTAGAAATACCTACAAATAACAAATGATTAAACTGCGTGAAGACAAAGATACCACAGGCTTACAATTCGTTAGCAATTCATTAAACATAAGACAAGAAGGGATTCTCCTTTGTGTTTTTGGAATGAATTTCACCGCATCTATAATGAAAAACAAATCAAAATATTTATTAACCTTAATAATTCTACACATTGTAGAACTAACGAATAATTTTCTTTTAAAGTTCAAAATCAGTGGATTTAACTCCTATTTCAATGAATTTTGAACCAACTAGCTGTTGCTCGCGACTTCGCCTGCGTTATATTAAAAAATATAGCCTATGTTACTCACGGGTAAACCTTTCTAACGTTGAAAGAATTTTTAAAATCAGCCCACTAGTTTTTGAGTTATTTCAATACATAAAAAAATCCAAATCTTACCTCTTTACAATATTAGTATAGATTTAAAGCATAATTTGTCCCTTAGTTAATAACAATTTTAAATCACAACTAATTATAAATCATGTAATAAGGACAGTCTTTGTCTATGCGTCATGCAATTTGCTAAAATGGCTTAACCCAAGCACTATTCTATAAAACGGTAACAATATGTTTGTGATAGAGCTTCAGAAGGGAAGCCACTACATTCAACACACGTACGAAATACACGTAAACGTCTGGCTGCCGTATTATTGATACAAATAGAGATATCAATTGTTTCGGACAAGGAGATGTAACAGCGTGGCGATGGGAGAGATTCTGTTCGGATTGAAAGGGGCGTTACGGCCACTTTGATCTCTGTGGGGTAAACTTTGCCAGTTTACGGCGCGGAGTTTTTATGGACTCCGTGTTATTAATATTTAGAGCCCCGTTGTTAGGGATGGCAAGTTAATTAGTAAATCAAGTTTTTTGGATTATTGAGTAACTTGAAAGGATATAGAAAACTTATTTATCAAGATTTACTAGTACAGTACATCGGTTAGTGTATTTTGGTTTATATTTATTCTATGGTAAACTTAAAAAATATTTTGAACGGTTCTTTAGCCAATGTGACTTATTGTTAACTTTTTAATGCAAGTAGGTTTAACTAATATCTGTACGAGGATAATTTTATCTGCTTTTTGACTTTTAAATCCGGTTTAAGTATGTTTAGATGGATCTTTGTAAGATTATTGTTATGGAGGTAAATTATCCGTAAGTAAAATGTAAACAAAAACCCACGAATCTTGTACGATAAAACATCATTGGCTTGACCTCTAAGACGACGGGCTTACCGCCTGTTACGTTGCTTTAATCAGCTCTGAAGAAAAGTAGCTTTACAAGGCTTAGGATGTCGCTGTCGTTACCGTAATGAGATGGCGGCCATTTATTTTTTATTATATTATAATATTTTGTTTTTTAACACAAGCAAGAATAAATAATTGAACAGTTTTATACTTACAAGAAGCACAAAAATGGCTTCTTTATCTTAGTCTTCTTTTTAGTCTAGCCATAAGCAAATTGATTGATTTTTACCACATTTTAAAAATAATACTAAACGTTACTTGATTATTTTTTGTTAATTAATTTATTACAAATAAGCAAAAGTAAAAGATTTTACTTTTAAATCTACGAAGGTTTGTAACTTAACTATAACCTGCTTCGTGTAATTACGAGACCGATTTATAAAGTCCGGTTCAAGGCCCACGGAAACATTTTATGTACATTTTAATGATTTTAACAAGGACTAGTTAGTTAATTCTGATAAACCTTATTAAGGCCTTTTAATAAAATTTTATGATCATATATTGTTTAAATTTTGTTAGTGTTACGTTCATGGTTTTTATCTATTTTAGGGTAATTTCAATTCATTATTTACTTTTGAATTTGTCTGTCATGTAAACTTAAAAGAGAAAACCTTTATTCTATCAGTTTTTAATCGATTTATGTTTTGTAATTTTAAAATAATAAATCTTTCTTATGGTGCGTTGAGTGATTTTGAGGTTACTTTTTTATTGCATAAATTCATTAGAAAGTTTGTGTTAAATAATTTTACAGGTTAAGTTATATTTTTATGTTAAAACACTGATAAGCTTTGTTTTTATATGTTAAAATGTAGATACAATATGTGCAGGTGATATCAACAAACGTATTTACAGTTACAATTTAAACGCAACGTTAACTCTAAGAATGAGCTGTCACAGATAAGAAATATTTCGGCGGTGCCTAATGATTTATATGAGGGAGTCTACATTAGTCGTCGTTTCTGTACAATCTGTATCTATTTATACATTACGGTTGTTCAACCCAACGTTCTGTTCGGAATTCGAGAACTGGAGACAATGACAAAATTCATTGTGTTTTATATTTTAACTGCAATTTCGTACAAACCAAAATGTTTTGTGGACGAAGTGTGTTTGATTTATATAACGGAGCTATAGTTTCATATTACAAAAACATTGGATTAAACATCTTGATACTTTAGTAGAATTTAAAAATACTTCTTGTGTATATTTAGGCTAATATTAATCACTTTTTATTAATGTTACTGAAGATAATCTGGCAGTTTATTTTTATTATGTTATTTTTTTCTAATAATGACCAAATAATAAATATAACGTCGGAGCTTTTGGTTGTGTACATTGTAGCACATGAGAATGGTATGACGACCAACCTCTATAGTCCATTGAACCATACACGTTGCAGTTTCACAAAAAAATAAACATAACACGTTTACAATCAATCACGTAGTCACTAAATTCTATTCTATAAATAATCCCACACGTAAATTCAATAGAGTGTCGAAAATTATTGTATTTATAAAACAAGTTTGTGTTCGTAGTTACGAAGAAGTTCGGCGGGAACGAGGCAAACGCGTCCGTACAACGTGCCGGCCGGCGCAGAACTAGCCCGCTTGTTTCATTCCGTACAAAACTTTTAAGTCATGGAGACGGCAAAGCTATGTCGCGCCTCTACAACTCACGCACACATTCGTATCGACACCCTATGCACAAACACGAGCGCGAGCTTCCAAGTTCACTAAATAAACGAACACCAACACAGGCGCGTTCCAACACCGTCTACCCCCTGTCACGAGACGCCGGCAAGAGACAGCAATATCAACAATACATTAGCTGCGGTGAGTGCGAGCGAGAGGCCCGTACCAACAGATGTATATCATTGCGCAGGTAAGTATTGAAAATGTTGGCGTACGAATGAGACGGCAAACAAATTTAGCATAAGGAACACCGGTTACGGTGGAAAGGGACAGGAAGTGTTCAAGTCACCCACTATACATTCCTTCCTGATACCGGCGCGCCGTCGTACCTTTCGATCGTTCAAGTGGCAGATGAAGCTTTTAGGGCTGTCGCAAATTATTTACATATTTTTTAAATATAAAAACAAAAGTCGAATTTGTTCATCTGTAACTACAGACATTACTTGTCTCTGTAAATAAGTGTGCTGAAAAAAATGTGTAGTCATGGTTAACATTCATCTCAGGTTATAAAATCTATTAACTAAATATCTGAGCTATAAGATATAGAGTGTAAATATATGAATGTGTTTTTTAATAAATATAACACTGTGTTTTATAAAATGTTATAATACTTGTGTAGTAAATTATTAAAGGGACAAAATAGACGAACAAACATACAAAACGACAGTGTAAACTGGCAACCCTAATTCAAGATGTCACAAAGTAGCAGGTAGTGGTGCAGGGTCTACGTATCGTGCAGAATTTGGACGCTCGTTTTTTGTACACGATGTTCCGCGGCTACTTTTTGTTTCGTGTTATGAAGATGTCTGCTTTTATTAGCGTCCGAATTTGTTTTTTTATATTTTCTATGAGAGCATAAATTCGTTTAAAATGTTTGTGTTTGAGTAAAAATACTGTGGATTTATTGTCGAGGAAGTAGAAAAGGTTGAGACGTAATGCGGAACTTAATTTAAATTTAAAATTTAAAATTTTTTAATTTAAAAACATTAATTTAAAAGTACAGATAAAGTACCAATTGTGTTTGATCCATCTCAAAGTGTAAGAATAAAATCAAACAAAACACAACTAGAGTAGATAACATAATTAGAGGATATGTCATGTGTTATAAATGTCACAGACATCTTAGCAGTATTTACTGAGAGCAATATTTTATCGTAAATTATTTGGAAAAACCTATTGTCACTCATTTTACGGATTAGACAGGAATTTGAACTCGAACTTACCGTACCTACGTGACTACCAAGACTTCGTTATTTGATTTTTTTAAACGACTAAAATTTAATTTAATGATTACTTATGTGTAATTTTACATTTTTGCATATCTTATAAATGTCTATCTTTATCATATTACAGTTTCATTCAACTTGTCGAGCGAAAGGCATCTTCTGAAAACTTGATTACATTATAAAGTTTCATCCCCTACTTAACGCCAGGTCAAACATTGACCTGTTTACAGCGAAAACTTTGTAAGCGAATATAAATTTATGCATATTGACCTCTTTAAATAGGTTATGTTTATTGACATGTCATTAAGAGGGTCACATTTAATTTCATTCACAAAATATAAAAAAAAACTACATCTTGTTAATAGGTGCATTCTTTATAATATTCACGTCGCTATTTAAACTTTGTTCAATGTAAAAGACTCTTTAAAATTTTGTCCATATTAAAGTCTTAGTACCACTAAATGTCCTAATTTACAGTTTTAAATAATAATTCTTCGTATTCTGGGTCAATGTAACTCGTACAATAGATCTCTTTGTTTCCAACCGGCCGACGCTCAGGTGCTCGCGGTAGCCAAGCGGACGGGATGCGGCCATCGCATCTTTCTTTTATTTCAACTTTGTAAAGCACGATAAATGAAGTTGTTCATTACATCATAAGTAAAATAAGATGGATAATAAAATGTAGTGTTCTCCAAGTTCAAGATCAAGTTATTGAAGAAAAAAGCCCTTGAATTTTAATTACGTAAAGGAGAATTAAACATTTTTGTTAAAGAATATACATATCTTATAGATAGAGTAATTAATGTTGGAATAAAAAATTAATATATCAATTTAAATTGCACTACAAAGGAACACGATACTTGACTACAACATGACACTTCGGAGAAGCGAGTCGTCTTTTTTAAGCAAAAAGACAAGAAAAAAGCGGTTCAAAAGGCTGTGTGGATATCAGAGAGCGTCGCTTAAAACACTTCTGCGAAACCGGAGACAGGGCCCACGGCGCTGGAGGTCTAATGTTCTTAGCCACGACACCGTATCAAAATATACAATTTGTTTCGACGTACAGCACACAAATTAGTATTATGTTTACACCTTCCCTTTTATGTTACTCTTCGCTGTTACACGATGTGACAGGTTAGGTGAACGCTTTTTGAAATATACGCCTTTATTACCGTTAAGACACACATTAATGTAAGCGATTCTTTCATTTATTATTATTACTGGTAATGGATTAATGCGTTTATTTGTGCAAACACTTTAACATTCTTTTCTTTCTTCACGACATTAGTACCATTGAGATG
>LD688931.1:1621080-1634185 GCA_003118335.3 Papilio memnon | reverse complement strand
ACATGTATTTTTCGAGGCGTTACTAGAATACTTAGACATTTATTATTCCAAAGTTATAGATGACGAAATGTCACCTTCAACTGATAAAGGTTACCTCCAAGAATCTTTGAGCTGACTTTGTAAGACTAATTACTTTGTACAGCTGTTTTGTCTTACTTGAGATAATTTAGAGGCGTTTTATAGTTCATCGACTCGGCAGCGTTAATTAACTAAAGCGAATAACAGATTTCTTGTGTTTACACGATTGTTAAATCTTTAATTAAACTGGTTTGATGGTTCAGTCCCGTTTACTTTAATAAAATTGAACTATACAAGATCAAAAGATTTGTAAAGAGATTTTAATATTAAAATCAAGCTATAGTCTTAAGAACGCTATGGATGTTTAAAACCCATAGACGTTTTTCGACACTACTGAGAAGTCAAAGAATTACGTAAAGTTAGAAAACACAATCACAATATATACGGGCAATTATATAGAAGATTGCACTGGCTATTATTAGATAACACATAAATCGAAATTTGTAAAAATAGAATCCCAAACTCTACATCTCTGAGCAAAAACTAACCGCTTCCTCGTCGGTAACGTACCAAATTAGTGAAATTGCTGTTAGTGGGGTGTGAAAAAATGCAATTATACCCTCGACGGGTCATTAACAATAGTTAAAGTGAGCGCTGCAGGTGAGCGGAGCTGCTACTGTAGTTACGACGTGCAAATTATAGTTTCCAAAAGCCCTGTTCCGAGTTTCCCTTGTGAAAATTACATTATACTGCTTGCTTTTTAATTTGATGTTAATTTCATTATCATATCTCATTTGCTCTTTGTCTATGTGGTTTACAATACTTAGGATAATATTATAGATGTAGCAATTTCTTAGATAAATATTACTGTGTTTTAAATATAGTTAAGTGGCAAATTTCAAAGAAGTTATGTTTATGAATTTCAAAATTTGTCCGGAACTTATTTATAAAGTAATGGATAATAAAACAACAATACTCAAAGATCCGATGGTCTATTGTCAACTTATTGACGTCATAACAGAGGAGATTTTAAAAGATAGCCTGCGGAGAAGAGTCTTCTTTGAAATCGAACAACGTCTTACAGAGAGATAGTCTGTTTAAGACAATGGAATATTTTCTAGCCTATTATCAAAATTATAGGCGGCAGGGAATAAGAAAGGACAATGCCTTCCACTCCGCAATGTCTTATTTTAATGGCGCCGTTCTGGGAGCCTATATTGCATTTTATGAACAGAATATTGTCTAAGGCGTTGTATTGTCGTGACTTTACTAAGGAGACAATTATGTTGGTTGTTAAATTTCGGGACTTGCGTTTCGTTATATTAGGCCGCTGGGATTGTTTGCTGTTTGATTATTTGTCCGTGTCTTTCGGTTAATATCTTCCATTCGTTTAGAATTTACGCGTACGAAATGATAATGGGAATTCAAGCTAACAACCCATATAACAAAATGGTGTGAAGGACCCTAGATATTAATCCTAAAATTAAGAATAAATATCTCAGTCCCAAACAGAAAGTGACGAAGGGCAAATTAAAAATCGTTATAAAATTCCTTTTAAGAGCGGGGATAGGTGCGCAATAAAATCGAAACGCTAAGAGCAACATTATGCGCTGCAAACAAAACAAAGGTGCCAATATACTGGGAACCCCGACGGTGGCAAATGCTATGGACGTAACCCTTTGTACAAAGAAACCCGGCTCTGATACCGGCATCAAAGTGATTTTACGTACACATAGCGAGCGTAACAAGGTTATATTAAGAGATCAAAATTAGAATTTTCCCTTTTACATATTAAATGTCTAATATTTGATTCGATGTGTTGCTTCGTATTGATTTAATTAAAAAAGTTACCATTTTATTGGAAAAGTAATTGAAATTTACTTCTTAGTCTTACTTGACATATGTTTTTAATATACTATGAAGCTCGCTCTTTTGACTTTCACTAGACATTTTCATTGAGTCTCTAAATATAGTAGTGTGAAGCAATGTCAAATATGAAATCGATAAAAAATCTAACTATCTTCTCATCTATACTAATTTTAAAAACAGGAAAGATTTTTATTATTGAAATAACTCAAAAACTGCGATGTCTAACGTTATCAGTGAGTAACATAGGCTATATTTTTTAGTTCCACGCGGACAAAGTCGCGAGCAACAGCTAGTATGACATAATTTACGCATTTCAATTCGTTTCGAATGAAATTACCACACTTATATTAACCGATCTTCTAAAGTAATGGACCACAACATGAGTACTCTTTCAGTTTAATTGCTATGGTGGAATTACAAGCTCGCCAATAAATTGAAAATAAAAGGTTAACATTTAATTAAAAAAAACCGGTAGATTCATTGTCGCGTCGTGTCGATATTGTGTGGTGACGAAATTGGCATGAAGCGGCGAGGGGGTTTAAAATTTACACGTAGTAAGTTCAATTAGTGTCTATAATTAAGTTACTTACCGGCCATGTCGTAATTTTCCTTTCTAAATATACATAAACATGTGCCAGTAACATTTGTCGAACTGTAAGGACGTGTAATACATCATTGCTCTAGTTATTGTAAAAGTTCTTGTTTTCAAAATTCGCTATATAAATCTATACTAATATTATAAAGAGAAAAAAAATATATTTTTGTATGTATTGAAATAACTCAAAAACTACTGGACCAATTTTAAAATTTCTTGCACCATTAACAAGCTATGTTATCACTGAGTAACAGGGGTATAAGGGATGCGGCGAGAGGAGACGAAATAAAACACTTGTTTTAAATAGGTGCGTACAGTTCGGGTTCCGACGGCCGACGTACAACTTATATGCCGACCAACCTCAAATTTCACTTTATTTTTTACACTTAAAAACTACCTACTGTTTAACATGCACCTCGGTAGAAATTAGTAGTTTATATTTAACAAAATTAATAAAATTGAAATAATAAAAAGGCTTTTAAAATTCTATCATCAACATAGGGTTTTACTATTTTTTTTTAATTTCACATAGGCGAAGTTGCGAGCAACAGTTAATTTTTAATAATTATTTATTAAAAACAAACTTGCTCGTGTTTATTGATATATTTAAACTAACAATAAACACGAATGCGTGTAACTATAATATCATTTTAATCTCTAATACCATTATATTGGGAGCGAACAAAGAGATTCGACATCTTTTTTGATCGATAATCGGAACTGAATCCGCATACAGTGGAATGAACGCTTTGAATATCTCTCCGCTGCGTGACGCTATGAAGATAAATATTAAAATGCTTTCCGTAACGCTATGTGAATAAATATTTTTGGTTGCATCACGATGTTTTCCTACACTGTAGGAAATTCGAAAATCGAAAAACACTTTGGTACATGGCGGGATCCAAATCTAAGACTTACAGTAAAAGGGTATTGGTGTAAGTATCGGTCTCTCCCTCTTAAAAAATGTTGTTATCAATGTCGTTATATAGTCATGTTTTAATTAATGTAAATACGTATGAAAGTCACAAATACAAATACAATTTTATTAATAACAACAAAGTTATGTCACTAAAGTAAAATGTACATAAATATAGCAAATCGGTTTATCCAAAAATTCCTCAACACCATACAAGGCTTTCTAGATAAGCCAGGCCTTTGGTTTATATTTATACTAGCTGTTACTCGCGACTTCGACGGAGTGAAGATAAAAACTAATAAAAAATAAAGCCTATGTTACTCACTGATAACGCAATTTTTTAATTCGGCTCAATAGTTTTTAGAGTTATTTCAATACATACGAAAATACAAAAATACAAATCATTCCTATATAATATTAGTAGAGATGTCGCTATTTGTGTAAAAAAGAATCTGATAACGCGGCAAATGTCAATGGCTCGTTCGTAACTAACCAGGACACACATAATCCCGGTTTACATCGTTGTTTCTTTTCTACAACTCACTACTATGGCATTCTTTAACAGTTAATACCATTTCAATGGTATTCTATTTATATACTGCGTATTTATATGATTTCATGATAAATGTTATTACCTATTACTTACCATCTTATTGCGTATTTCCAATACATAATTTTGGTAAATAAAATTTTTATGAAACAGATTTATAAAATTTTACTAGTGTAATTTCATTAAAAATAACTGGAACTTCAAAATCATAAGGCATCTTAATCCTAAGGGAAAAAACCTCGGGACATTTCGGTTTATCACGTCGTTCATATTAACTTAGAGAGGTAAATATGCACGCAATTTTCATCCATTTCATTCCTAATGACTTTCACTGACACGGCGCAAAACCCCTCATTTTACACTTTGACGCGTTCACTTATACCTGGTCCTGTAGCGATGACATTTCCCGATGGATGTGACAGCACGGTGCCTTCTGAACTGCTGCCTTTCCCTTTAAAAATAAAGTTTGAAGTCGAATGCAGACTCTCGAGAACAGGGTGACTCTTCTCTAAGTCTTCAAGAATAAAGTATAATTTGTGTTGAATAAAAACAGTCGTATCTCGAAGGTTCCATCTTTCGAAATGCAAACTTTACTCCCTATACATAAGACTGGAAATTGCTTGACGCTCGCTATGTATTTACATTACAAAAATGGGGTAGCATTCGCCACTGGATCGTTTTGTCTATTGGTAATACGAGACTCGGTTCGCACCTCTGAACAAGAGAGCCATACTTTTTTCGCAGTTTTTTTTATGAAAAGACTTTACAACGGAAGCCAGCGTGCGTCAATACTAATTGTAGTGCCGTGTCACAATTGAATTAAACGCTGGCTTAGTGCTTGCATGTCGTTTGTACGAGCTAGCTTCGGTGTATTATTACATGCGAGGATAGAATTTATACAACTTTAGATGGCAAGGTGTTATTCCTTTGTGACGTAATTTAAAAAGGTAAGCTTACTTTTAGTATATTTTTAGCTACAAGAACTATATTTTATCATTATGTACCTAGCAGCCATTGAAAAAAAAATGCCTAACTTTACCTGTAAATGAATAAATAAATAAATTTCGGTCGTCAACGACATCGTTTTTGTTTAAATTGAGCTCTGTGCTATCAGTACAGAACTATACTTAATTTTATAACGAAGGAAGATTGGTATTTTTATATGCAACGAATATATTAAAAAACAATTGGACTTATTTTAATAATTCTTTTGCCATAAGGGTTTTAATTACTTTTTTTGTAATTCTATGCAGACAAAGTTAGGGGCAAAATATAGTTTTTAAATAAGAACTACATTAAGAGAAGAGTACAGTAAAAGGTTATACAAAAATACAATAACCCCAGAGTTATTTACGCTATATTTCAGATTGTTAATAAAGTCGCTAGTAAATTAATATGCAAGGTAAAAACACGCAGAGTAAGCGAACACGGGGGACGCGTATAGCCATAAAATACCAGACGTTCTTCATCCAACTATGAAATATGGAAACGAGCCGATCGACGACGCTTTATATGATAGCTATTCGCAGGAATTCTAAAACTATGAAATCCTGTACGATTAAATACAAGTAGAAGTTTGTTCCAATATTCATCAAGTATTTTAATATTTTGTCAGTGGAATTTTGTAAAATATTAATAAAAAATCAGATATAAATATTAAGAGAGAGGAAGTATTACATGAAATTAATTACTCCAAAATGCGTATTAAAGTTTATTATTTCGACCAAAGTTTACAATGTCAAAAATTAACGTTACGTTTTACATCATGCGTGGAACATGTTAGGTCACATGTGTACAATATGCTGAACACAACTTTACTTAAAACAGATTTATTTTAAGTCTACATAATTTTATTGCACAATAAATAACAGCCTAATTCCCTACCCCATATGCATGTATCGTGCCAGGTAAAAAACAAAATTGCCCGCGGCCTCTCACGAGGGAAAGCCTTTCTATTTGCCAGTCTGTGTGGTTTCAACATGCTTTCACACTTTCATTTAAAAGGGATTAACAACTACTCTCCAACAATACATTATGCTTAAAATTTTAGATACAAAAGTATTCAAATTCCTAAGGATTGTTTGTTTGATTATTTATGAATATTTTAAGCTGTGATTCAATTAAGTAACAAAATATTGTTTGAAAAATGTCATACAATGTAGCAATGAAATTACTAGACTGAAAAATAATAAGATTTATTTTAATATTAATTGTATTTAAATCATATGTAAGGGTTCGCTAATTTATAGTATTACTAGTTTTCGCCCGCGACTTTGTCCGCGTGGTAATAAAATAAAAACAAGTAGCCTATGTATTCTTTCAGACTATTCTCTACATCTATGCCAAATTTCATCAAGATCTGTCCAGTAGTTTAGGCTACAAACTCTAACAAACATCAATCTAAACTTTCGCATATATAATACTAGCTTTCGCCCGCGACTCCGTCCGCGTTGAATTAAAAAACAAAAGTGAGTAGCCTATATGTTCTTCCAGACTATCCTCTACATCTATACCAAATTTCATCGAAATCCGTTCAACCGTTTGGACTACAAACTCTAACAAACACCCATCCATCCATCCATCTAAACTTTGTCATTTATAATATTAGTATGAAGTGTGAAGTTTGATTAGTAAGATTTAATTAAAATAAACAAAAATGTTAGTTTCCAAACCAACAGCAAATGTTTATTCGGATATTTTATGGTGACAACACTGAGTTGTCATTGGTTGGCGAACAATAATAGTTAATCTGGGAGGTAGAAGGAGGTCGGTTGAACATTCTGATTTCTGACTAATGGGATGAGAAGATCGAGGAGAAATACATTTGTTTTTTATATATATCAGATGTGACACGCTAACTAAGCTTCAAATTTATAAAAAAGGTATTATTTATAGATTTTGGGAGCCAGATTAATTTAAAAGCTAGTTTTTTTTATATAAAATAAGGTGGCAAACGAGCAAGTGGCCATCTAAATGGCGAAGCGACCGCTGGCCATAGACGTCCGCAATTGCAGATGCGTTGCCTACCCTAAATTGTCGGAGGAAGAGACGCACATGAAGAGGATATTTCCCCTTCCTATGCGTCTCCTCCACCGCCAAATCCACTTTCCCATCCAACCCTTTCCTTACAAGAAAAGGGTCGAACGGGAAAGGGACTAAAATTGGGCCTCCGGCACCACACTCATCAGACGAAACGCGGAATTGCTTCCACTTCACGCCTGTCTTCTGTGTGGTCGTGGTATTTCACCGGGCGAGCCGACCCATTCGTGCTAAGATGTTAAAGCGGGCTCTACCACTGTCTAGGTTTGATTCACGATAACACATCTCAAATGCCTTCTCAAATGTGTGCATATCTAAATGCCTTAGTGCTATTCCAACTATCCCATCCCTTACCCGTCTATAGAAATTGAAACATAAAATCTGCGGTATTCTGATAATGGCCGCCCTCCTCGCGCCATCGCCCGGGACAATGTATTGAATAACACAGATGATTAATTGATTTGGAATTTCCAAATTGTATCGTATTATTTATCGTTAATAGTTAAACTGGAGTATTTATGATTTTAGTTACCGTCCAGTATCTTAAATGAGTTACTTATTATTATCAAATATGCATTTAAATTATTTAAGAGTTGATGGGTACTTCAATGTCAGGTAATTGAGCAATAATTACACCTTTTAACATGAATTAAGCAAAATTCAGTTTTCTATGACATATAGTGATATCTTAGATAAACATAGGACAATACAATAAGTACCGAAACTGTGTTATAAATTAATCTTTGATTTTCTATGGTCATTGGGAATGTTGATTACCCAATACTAAATCAATCAACGAAAACACTAAGACGGAAAAGTCATTTACAAGAGTGCCTTTAAATGTCGAATTTTAAGGCGACGAATACACGTGACTAGCATTGCTACATCGTTCAGATCCAAGCAATCCAGTCTTTAAGTGTTACCCTTCATGAGGGTTTCAGTTATTTGTGTAACAGCCACGTAATGAAATCTGTGCTAATGAAAGTAACATTGAACAAATCTTTTCTCGATAGAGTGGTTATGTATGGTATTTTTACGTGACTGTCATAAAAACTTAGAGATTTATTTCTTACTAGCTTTCGCCCGAGACTCCGTCCGCGTGGTATTAAACCAAGTAGCCTATGTGTTCTTCCAAACTATGCTTAACATCTATGCCTAATTCCATCGAGATCTATTGAGTAGTTTAGGCCACAAACTCTAACAAACATCCAGCCATCCATCTAAACTTTCGCATTTATAAGATTAGTAGTAATACCTATTAATTTACATTTTTTTGCTTTATTTAACTTTAATTTCTGCAAGAAAGTAACATTTTTCAATAAAAATGTATTCAAATTTTTATACGCCAATCACTAAAAACCTTTTTGCAGTAACTATCGATTTACTAATTGAGTACCGGTCGCATACCGGGATGCCAAAGTGCTACAATCCCGAATACGTAGCCACCCTTTGCTTCGTTGCAGAAATTGAAACATTCCAAAATACACAGAATTCCAATAATGAAGCGCTCTCCCCACACCGGAGTAGCATCGCATACTGCGCCTAGATAACGCAATATTCCGACCATCATTTAAAAATTGTTCTTGCGAAATAAACGACGAGAAAACTTTTTTGAATAACCATTAACTGTGCATTTTGTAAATCAATATTATTCAGTTCAAAATGCGTAATGCGTTGTTTGGCGGTTATCTTCATAAAACAAAATAATGCTGACAGTTTCTTATTATAGTGGATGCCTCAATCAAAGAATACGGCTTGGCGTAGCAATACGCGATCCTCTACGAATCGATGCTACGAGCTACGACATTTAAAAAGTGATAAAATAAAGGATAAATATTTTTTTCTTTTGCTAGCCAAATCATATACACGTATTTTGCATATGTTTTAGCTAGAAAAGCTCGTACATATGGGATTGTTAAATTTTTTTCATACTTGTTGATCTGTAAACTAAAATTTGGTGTAACGTCAATCTAAAACTGACATGAAAATGTTCCAAACCGTCTTTTGTTTAATAAATTTTTCATCATAGGTTCTAAATTTTTTAAACATGTTGAAAAATACCCAAAACCAAATATAGTCGAAACCAAATCTAATAATACAATATTGTGTCGTTCAAAGGAAGCACTAAGGAGGAATAGTAATTCTGGGAAGTACTTTATGGATTTAAGCGTCGTATTTTTAAGGCGACGAAACGTGACCTGCATAGTGAGGGTCCATTGTTCGGCTTCAAGCAGTTCACCAGACTTTTTAAGTGTTTCCCTACATAAAGGCAAATTTACTTATTTGAGCTAAGGCCTTCATAATAAATTCAGAGACTGGGGAGTTTACAAAAAGAGATAACAATGAGAGAAGCTTTCCGTTTGTTGATTAAGTGACTTGTGAGCACTGCGTCTATGTTGACTCAGTCTCTGCGATATTAATTCAAATTATTTAAATTTTTCAAATTATGAACAACGTATTATATTAACCGAACAATTCATAACAGTAGCTAGTTGTGTCCTGTAATTTTACCTGTCGTTGTATACGATACAAGCTGTTGCTCGCCACTTCGTCTACGTGAAATTAAAAAACCGTGTTACTCACTGATAACGTAGGTTTTTAATTGTGAAAGAATTTGAAATCGGTTCCGTAGTCGAGTTATTTCAATACATACAAAAATACAATAATACAATCTTTCCTATTTATAATATACTAGCTGTTGCTCGCGACTTCGCCCTCGTGAAATTAGAAAATATAGCCTATGTTACTCACAGATAAATTACCTTTCTAACGGTGAAAGATTTTTTTAAATCGGCCTAGTAGTTTTTGAGTTATTTCAATACATACAAAAATACAAATCTTTCCTCTTTATAATATTAGTATAGAAGTATAGATTGAATACTTACTTTAAGTATCGTTTATATTTAAATTCCAATCATATTAGACATGTTCTTAAAATTATAGTAAAGCAGGTTATTTACGAAAGGCTATAAAATTTAGATACTTTTCACACGCTACATATTCTTGTAGTCTTGTTGACATGAGACAATGTTTTACGATGTTTTGTGTTACTCTAGATTATCTCGTCTCATAATATTTTATAATATACCGCGAATGTGATTTGTATGTACGTCCTCAGAATGTACTTAGACGACGAATGTCATGACCTTACCTCACTTTGATGTTAAGCATATTTGTTAGGAAAAATGCTTCTACGGTTTTTATATATTTTTTTAAAAGATGCCTTAAATTTAAAAGCTATTCACACAAATTTGTTTACGATTCCACACGCTTCAATATTGAGGAATTTTTATTTATTATTATAAATAAATATCAAGGCATAAAGATTGTATTACACTACTATTTCAAAGAAATGAATGTATAATAAATATTGCACCTATTTGAAAAATTCTTTCACCATTAGAAGCTACTTTATCCCATAGGCTATATTGTAATTGTAGTTGATTGTATAAATACGGGACAGTCGGATACAATTTAATATCGACACTTATAATCGTGTTCAACATAATACAATTAAAAACAATGTTATGATATGAGTAATCTATTCTTGAACAAGCTACGTTCTTCCAGCGTGTTGTAATCCGGCCGCAATCGGGGGCTAATCTCTGTTTGATTTCAATTAACGTTCCCCTTCCCCCCCTCCCCCATTCCCCCAGCCATCGTATACACCGATCAATGTGTTGTATTCAACCCTTTCATATCTTTCATAATTTTTAAAGCAGTAATATTACATGTTCTAAAAATGTATTATAGTTAAAATAGCTTTCGCCCGTGACTCCGTCCGCTCGGATTTAAAAAAAAAACAAAAGTAAATAGCCTATATGTTCTTCCAGACTACGTTCTACATCTATGCCAAATTTCATCCAGATCCGTTCAGCCGTTTAGGCTACAAACTCTAACAAACATCCGTCCATCCATCTAAACTTTCGCATTTATAATATTAGTAAGAAGTAAGATAGTTGATAGTACGTAGATCATCTTTTAGTTTGTATTTTATTAAATTAAAAATGTATAAAACGTCAAGGTATATGTTTTTTATTAATAGTTAATGTTATATTTTGAGAAAAATAATATTTTTTTGCCTGTAAAATAACTGTTTACGAAATATACCTTTGTTTTGTTTCTCCTAAAATCTGTCAAGAAATATCACCATGCGCATAGACTGTGAAATTAAATTCACTCGCAAAATATGACTTGCAAAGCCAACATCACTTTCATAGTTTTATTTTGGTTTTATAATAATTTGACTTTTATTTAAATAAAAAATGATATGTTGTACGGTTGAGATAATAAATAAGATAATTGTATTAGAGGTTGTGTATTAAACAGAGTTAATACGGTTTGCTTGTTTAATAATACTCAAAAGGTTAATACGAATAAAGATATCGTATTAAAAATGTCTTATTATTTGAAATAAACAAAGGATAAAGTGCTAACCAGTTAAACAACAGTATCAAAGCCGGAATTACTATATTTATTAAATATTTAAATAATGTTAAGGCGATTAATTTTAACACTACGTATTACCGACATTTAAATCGATCAGTTTCAATTCAAGTCTATTACTTACTTTCTTGGCTAAAAGATGGCGCCATTGTCGTAATAAAATCGATTATTTTTCAACTGAAAACTATAAAGTTGCGTCAGAAATGCTCTTCAATAGGTACGATTACACTGGACTGTTAGTAAATGGTCATTTGAAATCATTGCATTGCAACCTCTTACTATGTATGTCAATAACTATGTTATATGTTTGACTATTTTACAAACATTTAATGCATTAAATGAACCTACCTATTCATGGGGTACATTAATTATGTTCATGATGAGTAGTAAACAAGATGGCGCCACCAGTCGCAATTGGGAGAAATATAGAAATTCGTTGTCAGATTCTCCCTATTTCGACCGTTTTCATTTACTTTTGCGAAATCGTGCTGATATTATAGAAACTTTAACATTTAATTCTTCCAATATATGAAAATCTAGCTATTAGATTCCTTTCAATATTGAGATGAAATTATTAATTCGAATTGTAAAAGTTACATAAATAAGTTTTTATTTAACATTATTATTCTTGTTCAAAGCGATCCGCCTTGCATCACTTCATTACCTTAATATCATTGAGCAGATCGTACTTCCAAACGGTCTGTTAGAAGTTTTCTTATTACAAGTTCCCCTATTACAACTTGTTTAGATGTTACCTGTTCTGACCCTTACACGATACCACCTAAATTAGACATTGAATGACGAGAAACTTTATTATGATGAAGTTTATTTATGTTATCTTAAGCCTGCATTTATGCTCCGACTGTGAATCATAAAAGAGGATATTTTTATCAGTACTCAAAGTTACGTTGAAGATTTTATGGTAATCACAAATATATAAACACGTAAGAGAAATTGTGAATTTGTGACGTTATTGGAAGCGATACCATGGCGTATGTACTTATATATTGTTTTTGTACATGCATATCCGTAGTACAAACCCATATCTATACTAATATAATAAAGCGTAAACACACACTTCTTTGTTGCCTAAGATGTCAGTAATTACAGCATATTTTTGAATAATTCTTTTATTAATAAAAAGCCCTACACTTACGTCAGGCTTTAGGCTGTATATTTTCACGCCATTAAACTTAGGGGGTAAATATTTTGGATAAAAACCCTGATATGGGAAAGAAATCATAAGTTGCTGCCAACATCAAGGAACCAAGATTGCTATGGTTTGTTACCATGTCATGTCATTTTGACATTTGTAATTGATAATTTGACAAATGTAAAGAATAAAATAAAATGTGAACAGATATAGAATTTAATTTCGAAACTATCTTCAACATTAATTGGATCTAATCCAAAATCCTATTCCAATATTGTAAAATTATTTTTAGTGTAAAATACAGGGACTATAACATTATCTTCAATTCATCTCCCACGTACGTGAAGACCGTTAATTAAAATCAAACATGGGTAAAACGCGCTCAATATTACAAGAAAATTTGATCTTCAAATATTTTTATAACCATCGGTTGGAAATATGCAGTTTAAAATATACTGCATTTTATCATACATGTATTGGAATAGGTTTATTACACTGCGATTTTATCAATAGGTTTTT
>LD688931.1:1608704-1618883 GCA_003118335.3 Papilio memnon | reverse complement strand
TAATTTCTTAAATTATTTTTAAGCGGTACTCTTCAGAAAAACTGTCCTTTTGTGTAATGCGTCCTACTGTTTCTGCTAAAACCGATTTAAACAAACTGGAAACCATAATTTTACTGCAACAAATTACAATAATGATCCTAATTTAATTTAGCACACCGCTAACATTAATTAAGTGCTTTACAAACAACTAAACGAAGACCAAATATACTTTGCATCGAATTAATTAAATCGGAAACATCTAATAACCAAATTGTAATGTAAATAAAGTCTGTGGCGCCCGCATTACATTGTATCGGCGGATTTTGCTAAAGCACACATAGAACCTTCATCAATAAACATATTTAATATAAGCGTATAATGTGTATGCCACCGAACGTTTGTGAACGCCGTCTTTTTTTTAATATCACTAAGAATAATACAACAGGACAGCAAATTTAAAACTTACGATGGCAATATGCAACAAAGCTCTTTTTGAAACTAAATAATAATGGAATTGAACAGTTTAATAAGCTGCTTTTTATATTTACTCGAATTATCAAACATTATATGTTCAAACTCATAACCTATACAATATGTTAGGTAAATGACAAAAAAACTAACTTATAACAAAATCCAATTTTTATTTTAATACTATAGTATGTCTTGGCAATTAAAGTAACGATTTTCGCAATCTGTCGGTAACATATATTTTGTGTACAACTCTAAAATACATCTACAAACGACCAATATGAGGGATTGAACACATTTAGTTATTGATCTCGGTATTCATGCACTAGTCACGATTATGCTGTTTTGCTTGTGGTATTTATTTATTAGGGAATGGATATTTGAAAAGCCTAATGAATCTCTAAAACCAAATACTAGCGGCAGCTTGTTTAAAGGTTTTATAATTTATCTACCGTGGGGTAACCACGTCTCCGTTCGTGTGGAATTAAAAATAATTAAGTAGCCTATATGTTCTTCCAGACTATTCTTTATATCTATGCCAAATTGTATCCAGATCGTTTAGGCTACAAACTCTAACAAAGATCCATCTAAACTTTCGCATTTATAATAGTAATAAGAAGTAAGATTAGATGAATGATAAAGGCTTGAGTAAAGCTAAAAAAAATTTTTAATTAAACACATTTGGTTATAAACAGCTCCTTGTGTAATCAAGTCGTACGTGTTTTGTACGTTTCATAAAAATCTCGATAAAATTACCTAGTATAAACTTGCTAAAGCAACGTATGCCTAGACTAGTTAATTAGCTTAACACTAACTTGTATTTAGAGTAACGCACTAAGTTAAATGGCTAAAGTTGGATACGTACTTTGTTTAAGTGCCTAGTCTGTATATTCAAGTAGAATTATGGACTCATTTGCCTTTTTTTAATTTAAAACTTTAAATTGAATAGCTCTTCTAAATACCAAATCCGAATTGAATATAATTAAACCTGTGGTCATGTTAAGTCGGGGAAGGAGGCTTGTTAAACATTAGATAATAATTTTATAAAATAATAACTAATATTATAAAAAGGAAAGATTTGTATTTCAGTATGTATTGAAATAACTCAAAAACTACTGGGCGGATTTCAATTCTTTCATCATTAGAAAGCTACGTTATCGCTGAGTAAAATGGGCTGTATTTTCAAATTTCACGTGGACGAAGTCGCGAGCAATAGCTATTCGCAAATAGTTTGAAACTCCGTTCATATAATTTAGGGGAATAGTTTATGTAAAATGACAGGTTTCTGCGATGACAGACAGATCGTAACACTTCACGCGATCACATTATAAAACATTCGCATTTATTTACCTGGCAAGTACTATCATTATATCATACTCTGTATTAATCATATTAACTATGCTGATGACACAGTTCTTTAAGACTTTGAATTGACGTATAATTAGACAAAAATAGTTAAGATTTAAATCAACCTTATTAATGTTATAGATGCGAAAGTTTAGATGAAGGGATGGATGAATGTTTGTTAGAGATTGTAGCCTAAACAGCTGAACGGATCCCGATGACATTTGGCATAGATGTAGAGGATAGTCTGGAAGAACACATAGACTCGCTTTTGTTTTTCTTTTTAATTCCACGCGGACGGAGTCGCGGGCGAATGCTATTATAATAATAATTTCACACACATCAGATATACACTGTGTAGTATAGTATTAAATTTAAGTTTCAGTGTAAGTTTAGCTCAGTTTAGGGTTTTTGTATTATCACTTATTTTCTCTAGTTTCGTTAAAAAATTGTCAGATCTCTTTTCAGTCGTGGTTAGATTGTAGATTGTCGGGAATTGTCACAAAAAATATATTATCTCACGAATGTACAATCGATAAATAAATATATTTTATTATTTCGTTTAAAAATTATACATCATGACTAGAATAATGTCATTGACCACAAAAACTGTGCGCTGAATTAATCTGTTTGCAGTAATTAGGATAATTTAAATGCAACGTGACCGATGTCCCTGTGCGGGGATATTTCATTGCGACAGATAAAACAAAATTTTATACATATTGTAACACATTGATCCCTAATTACTCAAATTGCACAATATATATTTAATACGCAATTTAAAACAATTTGAGTAATATTAGACTTTGGAGAGAGAGAGAGATCTTTGGAGGAGGCCTTCACCTGAGAGGGGTCCATGCAAACAAAAATATAATATAACAAATTGAAAAATTTAGAATGATAATTTACAAATAACAAAAATAGCATTTAAGACATGTTTGATTTTTTATTGAAATTGTTTTTTTTTAACTTTATATGAACAAAATAATTTTCCTAATGTAATTTATTTATCTAATATTTAATCAATAATAATTAGACATGTTACATCCAATTTTTTCTAAACTTCTATACTTTAATATTGCATGGAATAAAAGGATTTTTTATTTTATTTTATTTATAATATTAGACTTTGTTATTCTTTAATATAAATAGTCTTTAATAAGTTTTGTCTTGCTCTTGCTTGCTCTTTACATTATACGAAAAGCGATTGTGATTTTCATATACTTGATAAACCGTTACTTAAATTAATAGCACTGTAGAAACGGCATTCTTTTATTAATAAAATTGGTTAAAACATATTTTAGTCGTCTCCTATAACCGTGTTTTAAATACTTTTCTAGCTACTGTTCGGAAAATTCCTGACTTTTAGCTATGTTCCCTGGAATATTTCACGAAAAAGTATTCGGAATTTCTCGCTAGTTTATAATGATAAATTCCATATTTTGTAAAATGAAATTATGCGATGGTATTACTCTACTTATATAAACAATAATTAGATTATGAAGTATATCCAAAAATATGTCATCGATATATAATCTGTGCTTACGACTGTAAAGAATTCATTAATGAAATTAACAACGCTCTGAAGTTTTATCACGAATATTTTTGCGAGAGTTGCGGAAACGTATTCGTAACGTCATCGACAAAATTTGAGATTTGTGGTGTGCTTTAAGTCCGGTAGAGGCGCTGCAATAACAATGCAAAACGTACTCACGAGTATTCGTGATAAGTCCTCTGTTACTATGCAAAACGCAGTCACAATTAAGCAGACACGGTCTGTACGTAAATGTGTATTTAGCATGTCGGTCCGTCTTCTACACCTGTTACAGTTTTGTTATTCCATCGTCATCGCATTAAACTGAGGGTTAAATCGAGTCGTGCAGACAGTCGCATGCAAACAAGCCATAAGCGGCCACCAGAAGGTATCTAATACCAAAACTTGCCCATTATCGATAATATACTAACCGAAAACAAACTCTTAATTTAGGATTTATTGTTGATCGTCATGCTCAATATACGTTTATTACTATAAAAGGTAATGCATATCGCTTTAGTAAGATTTAAATGCTGATATGTTAAATAATTCACGATTAATATAATACATACTTAAGTCGATTTAAGATTAATAACACTGAACTTGTGACATTGAAAATTAAATCTATAACTAAAATACTTGTTATATACATATAAATATTTTAATTTGAAGGTTCAATTTAGTCATAGTTCGTGTGACTAATCAACAACGTACAGTTAGTCTACGGTTACGGTTTGTTCTTTCAAGTGGGATGTGCACAGAGTAATGAATAGGTGCAATAAAATAGAGGGTATATGCGCAGGGTATAGGTTACATTGTGCGGCGACTGTGTGTGTCATTAGTCACACGCCATTTAACAGTTAACGCCGCGGACCGATTTATCAATTCCACATACATTTTACTGTTAATCGTGTTTGGATATTTAAGCGATACTGCAGGCGTATTTAGCTTGCCATGTTTTAATAAAATTGCTTAATTTAAAAACATAATTTTCCTATAGACAATCAAACTCAGGTTGATTTTACTTAGTACTTGGCCTCATTCAAATTTCACCGGAGATTTGAATCTTAAATACGAGAAATTTTTCATTTTTCATTTTACTAGAGTGACGCTTAGGTTGCTGCTACATTATAAGGGGATGCCATAGTGTTTGTAAAATGTTTAATTTTAATAGAAACCTACAGGGCATAGATACGTTGCATCACTAAGGGTGCCCTATTTAATTAGAACCCTTTATGCTAGCGTAGGGGAGTAGAAACTACACATATCATTAGTGGAGTTATCAATTAATTTCTAACTCAAATGATATACGAAACGTAGCGAGAAATTATGAATATATGGTAATTGTATTTTAAGTTAAAAAAAACAATTTAAAACCGTAAATCTAAGTTATGTAAGTCTTAAATGAAAAGTCGACACAAGAGTTTGTTCGCGTTTTGAATATTGTTAAATTTCATTGACATATTAAATAAACATAACAGAAACATTTGCCGCATGTTTTATTTTCAATTTATCTTATTCTTAGTTATACAGAAACGTTACATCTCTTTAGAGACCGGGAGAGCTTAATAAATTTTCTTACATAGAAATAGAACCTTTTATCTGTGATATTTAGTTTCATTCGATGTAATGATACCGCAATGTTTGTACCGAAAATAGTCCCTCGCTGGCCGTCTATCGTTGCTCGACTTTTCCATTGCTATTTCCCTCGGGAAGCTTTCTGAATTTCTGAAAGCTCGATAGCCGTTATGTTAATCGGCCCATTGGCTACTTATAGAGTCAAATACTTTTATTTCCTATGTTTTCTATTGTTTTCTCTTTTATATTATGTAAATAAGAAAATATTAATAAAGAACTATAATACATGTTGTAATTATGGAATTATATCATCGAAGCATTGTGTTATTTTTATTAAGAGATTTTGTTAATGAAACGATGATTTAATAAACGTATTTTTTTATTAATAATAAAAAATAAAAACTTTTTTTCTAGATCATACAACTTAAAAAAAATGACAACAAAATAAAACTCACGCTTTACACAATGACAGTGTCATATTACACATTACAACTTACGAGTAAGTTCGTGTACACAGTACGCACAATACGCGCCTTGTAATATTTAACCGTTATCAAGGCAGCGCCCAGTTCTCGTCGCATTCATCGTCAAATGATTTACTTACAGCTTATCCAATGCACGCTTGACTTATGGCAAATGGAAAACGAACATATACCATTTCTATTTGAGACACTGATTTTTAAAATGTAATCGTGCAATTATTTTTTGACATTGAATAGTCTCTTTCTTACGTAATTGGTTTTGTGATGCCCCGAATATTATGAATGTATGTTTCCTAAGTATTGGTGTAAGGAGTATTATCTTCTACTTTATGACATTAATTTAAGGTAAATAATCGGGTCGTATAAGGGATTTTTTTTTAAATATTAGGTACAGAAAAACCTCTTGACCAGTCTTGGTTTTGTAGCACTTCTACGGTGTAGCTACGCTGTGCTACGAAAAATGAACTACAATAAATTGAATATTTATTACATTTAAAGCTCTATTATATTACTCATTTACTTAGAAATCACGTTGCATTAAAATGGAGTTTATTCGTTACTAACTAAAGCAATCGTCCGTTTCCGCAGATTTGCAATATTTCTCAGTATTAATATCAAAATGCTTACAAAACCATTGATTTGGAAGATTTATGGTTACATGTGCACTGAAGCAATCAGTGTGAAGATACCCTTGCATTAGGATTGGTTACATTTGTGAAAGGGGAATGCGCTCAAATGAAACTACGATAATGTACTACACTCGCAGACAACTTTTAATCCTTATTATGCTATTACGTCACTTATGCTAAATTCCTTCTTGAAATACGTAGAATCATTGAACTTGGAGCGCACTATCGTACAACTGTTATATTCGCAACTGTGTGCAAACTACTCGATTTCTAGTTGAACTAAACAGTTGAATTGGCTGCGAAACAATCGACAATCGCACAACAGTTGTGCGATAGTTTAGTCAATGATGTGCGCCCGCTTTTAAGGTTCAGCTAAGGTCAGCCAGTGAACTGTACTTTAGATTTATTCAAATATACCACTGTTTCTTTGTCTACATTTATTTGCATTAAGAAAATTGCTTTCACTTTGAGCATTCCTCAAAATAGTAAATACACGCACATCATTGAGATGAGATATTTATATTAAACATTGATGAAATTTAAATATATTATGTCTTTGGAATTTTTTCATATGTTTCTTTTTCTAATATTAATAAACAAATTTTATAAAATTAATACGAATTGAAATCATTTTAAAACTCTTGAACTATGCTCAGATCTCTTGTTTAAACTCTAGCGATTACCACATTAATTACAAGCCGATAAACGACAAACGAACGCGTCCCTCGTTAAGGCATCCACAGACAAACTATGCAAAAGTTGACCCCGCGTTTGCTCCGCGTTGATTCCGATGATGCAGTCAGACAGGGGTCATTATCATTATCGTAGCGCCCGGAATCCATTAATCACGTTGGTATTCCTGAACGGTGCGGAGGTTTCATCACCCCCGCACCCCCCTCTCCGCGTTTCCCGCACCCCGCGAACCCCCAAGTACCTGGACGCACTCGTGCATTCACCCTTCTCTTATCAGTTTTGATGTACCGAGCCGCGAACAGGGTGGAACTCCAGATAGGAAAGGAAATGACACGTATATTTCGGGAGTTTTATGTCATTTTGTTATATTCGCGAACAATGGAGGCGAAAATTTTATACGTATTCCCGCGAAGCACCTACTTCATTCTAATTTTCGTTTACGGCAACGAAAATGTTTTCACACATGTTCGAATTCTCACCTTTCTTAACGAGAAATACTTTTACTTATCACATAAAGAATTTGTTAACAGCGCAATGTTTGTAAGCTTTTAATTTTATGAACCAAATAGCAATTTAAAATATTTATCTGACTGTAAAATGTGTACATTAACCTTTTATATTGAATTCAACTTATATTAATATCTGTTGCAGATATTAAATACCGTTTTTAAAGTGTTATTTATTGCTTTCCAATGTAAACCTTCGCTGCAGAGAACTATTTGAGCTTGAATACGACCCTTCACTATTTACCGTCCGTCTATTCCGCTAATGCGTTGCCAGGCATTGATGTTCAGTACACAAACCTTTGACTATAAATAAATGGACTAGACAATGAGCTGCCGTTGTGGTAATTAAATTGTTTAAATTTTTTCCACGTGTGAGATCAAGATTAAAAGCACACATATGATGCTACTTACATCTCATTAAATCGTTGTTCACACTACAGACACAAAACGAGCACACCAACGAGCAGTTTTGAACTTAGAACGGTAGTTATAGGAGAATGCGTGCGCTTGATAAGTCCTGTCATTTCAAAATCCAAGTATTCAGTACACAAGCCCGTAGATTCGATGCGCGATGAGCCCAGTTATTAAATCAGTTGGATAAACAGCAGACACCTGCGCTTCTACGCAGATTGCAGCGCTATCCAAAACAATACCTCATTTATGTTGATGTAATAATCATAATTATTTTTATGAAATTATGCGAATTCATTGATAATTATGCATTATAATTGTACAAAAGTGTACCTGTTTAGGCCAAAATATTAAGACTAAAGGACAATGTTTAATATTAAAATTTTTACCTAAGGACAATAGTTAGAATGTAGCTCATTTTATTAAACAAAACTTGCATATTCAATGTTTACGCATTATTACCAAAAATAAAACACTTCATAACTAGACTATCCTCTACATCTATGCCAAATTTCATCGATCTCCGTTAAGCAATTTAGGCTACAAACTCTAACAAACATCCATCCACCCATCATAACTTTTGCATATACAATAAGCAGTAAGATAACAACAACATAAGAACTAATCTTACATTGTAATAGTTATTAACTACTTCAATTATTATAACAATTGTTTATCGAACAGCCTAAGCTCAGATATAATACAGGTATAGATTATAATTCGATAAGCCAATATTATATGCAAATTAATTATATTCGACAAGTATAATCAGGTAATCACGCGATAAAGGATACAATACGCGGTCCGACCATAAATCTACGTGTAATAGTTCGACCCGACGTAATTGAGTTAAACCAATTGGATAGCCAATACATTACTGTGATTTAAGATTATATTGATACATGGAAAATTAATTAATAATCAACAACAGATATACGTCTAATAATTTCAATAATCAAAACTATTAGAGCACGCACACCTCTGACTAAACTATCGCACAACTGTTTGGTCGCGCTTTGATTCCTATGAGCTTATAAAATGCGTACATTACTCGATTTTTAGTTTTGAAACTAAACAGTTGAATTGGCTGCGAAACAATCGAAAATCGCACAACAGCTGTGCGATAGTTTAGTCAAAGATGTGCGTTCGCTCTTAGAGTCCGATCAGCATTAGCTGTTGGGGAATGGCCTGCTAGTCTGCTGCTACACAGAAGACGCGTGTAGTTTTATGTTAGCAATCTGCAACTCTTTTGCAGACATCTTTGGACAGGGGTTATGATGTTTTAAATATATTAAAGAGCTTGCTCGTTTGTCAGTTTTACGTATAAAAGTACTGTATTATTGTATTCTTTATAACCTTCGTAGAAGTAATGACAAAATTGACCGTAAGATAAGCGTTAATCGCCCTTAACTACTTGAATAACCAAATACTTCAACCCTTATATTACCATTCTAGCTGTAAGTTATTAAAACTTACTAATGAGATAGAAGCTTAATTTCAGTCGGGATGAGAAATATAAAAATGTTATAGCTTTCTGAGATTACGGCGCTGAGAACCGGTTTATTAAAAAGTTTTATACGAAGTGTTAGTTATAAAGTAGACAATTTTTCTTTATGGTCCTTCAGTCTTTTAAATTACGGACACAAGACTTACAACATAGCGATTAACTTTTCAAGTTTTAAATTATTTTGCGTTAAATTACCTTCATATTTAAAGGTAAGTTATTCTAAACGTTTCTTATTAGTATGTCATCGTTTTAGAAATGTAACCTTTTGGACCTGTATTTACATTGAATAAATTAGTAACTTTTTCAAGGATATGCCTTAACAACACTTGTAATTCAATTGATCATCGATTCAAAATTTTAAAATCAATAAATTACCTCTGCATACTTGTATGAAATATAGGAATTAATGCGTTTGGAAAACAACAGGCGTTGATTATTAGAGATTAAATCTGTAATTGTACGGTGGCGGTTTTACATTGTATTGCCGGTGAAAAAATATTAACTTGTATTTTATAGATACGCGTTTGTGTTCCATCGCGGAACGTAATAATATGGGTGCGGTGTCCGATAGCATCTTTCATTGGGGTGTATCCATGACGAGCTTGCCACCAATCGATAGCACTATGAATATTTGAATGCTTTTGTTCTGACCGTACTTTTGTCGCGCCGGACACTTGCCTAATTGAAATAGTTTTCTATCATTAATCGCAGTGAAAACGGAACTTTATAATTATGGTATAGAATTAAACAAAAGTTATCGTATTAAGGTCGGGTAACTTATTTTTACTTTGTTATAAAATTACTGTTAAATTACCATGATGAGTTTGTTAGCTGCTTCTATAATAATAGTGCTTGCAAAGACAATTAAAAAATACTGACTTAGAGAACAAAATTTTTTCACCGGCAATTTCTTTATACAGTTATATCTCAATGTCAAATTTGACACGCCGAGACGCTTTTCAGTGTTCGATAGTGTTGGACAGTGTTTGATAGTTTTGACAGTGGTAGAGCCCGCTTTAACATCTTAGCACGAATGGGTCGGCTCGCC
>LD688931.1:1598374-1608675 GCA_003118335.3 Papilio memnon | reverse complement strand
GAGCTTGCCACCAATCGATAGCACTATGAATATTTGAATGCTTTTGTTCTGACCGTACATTTGTCGCGCCGGACACTTGCCTAATTGAAATAGTTTTCTACCATTAATCGCAGTGAAAACGGAACTTTATAATTATGGTATAGAATTAAACAAAACTTATCGTATTAAGGTCGGGTAACTTATTTTTACTTTGTTATAAAATTACTGTTAAATTACCATGATGAGTTAGTTAGCTGCTTCTATAATAATAGTGCTTGCAAAGACAATTAAAAAATACTGACTAGACATAGGGAACAAAATTTTTTCACCGGCAAATTCTTTGTACAGTTATATCTCAATGTCAAATTTGACACGCCGAGACGCTTTTCAGTGTTTGATAGTGTTGGACACCAGGTAGCTCTAGTGAGATTATGTGAAAAATGTTTTAAGTGAAGTGTCAACTATGCTTAATCCATGTATGTATCTCTTTTATTGCCTGAAGTTTGTTCGTTTGCGTAATAAACGCGTAATAGTAAACATAGCGCCCAACATCTCAAGAAGCTCTCGCTAGACAGATGGATTAAGGGCCCGATTCGAAAGGCCTTATTTTAGAAACCGCACGCATAGTGAGGTGGTTCCTGTCTTTGACCACTGGTTGCTCCACTCTCGGATTCGGAATCATGTAAAATATATTACGTAGTAATTAAGCGGATAAAGACATATGGATTTAAAATCATAATCTTATACAATAATTGTTAAATGGTATAGATCTATATTGAGCTCAAATATTGTTTGGGGATAACCATAGAAAAACATCATACGAAATCAGCGCATTTAAAAATGGTGTCTAGGGTATTCAATTGTAGACAGATTCATTTTAAAAATACGTAACTTCACGGTAAATGAAGAACAATCCTCGAAAACCAAACTCCCAATTAGGGCACTACTTATCAAACACTCTTCGTCATTATCCAACGCAATAGTAAATTACGCATCAATCCGTACGGAAAATGAAATGCCTGCTTGCGAACCATTAAGCAATTTGAATTTTACACTCGTCCCTTCATTTTCCTGTTACCGCACAAATTGCGCGATTTACTCGCTCAAATCTTTCTAAATGGCAACAACAACTTCACGATAACTGCTCGACGCCAGTGTTTCACTGCGAAATTTATTTTAAACTTTGTTTGTTTGTCACGAAAGATAGTTCTACTGTCGGAAAAGTTACGTATAAAGTTGTTTCGACCATTATCTGATTTAAAAGCATTGTGATGCTTCATTTGTTTAAATATTTTAAAGCGTGCGAATTTCTGAATAATAATTTGCAATTACTATTAAGAATTATTATTTTAGAAATACTATTATATTATTGAGAGTTAAATTTTAATAATGTTTACGTTTAAATATGCTTTAGTATTATTAATTTACTAAAGGTAAAATATTACAAATGACTTGCTCCGTGAAAACTGTTCCGCAGTACGAACATAGGGTGATATTGTAAAAAAAACCTCGCAATTCAGAGGTAATTTAGCTCTGAAGCTAAATCGGGTACTAAAAATACGCATAAGGCTCAAAGCAAATGTTCCTTTTCAAAATTTCCCCAGGCATTATTTCGTCTGAATAATTTTCGCTACATATTATGTACTTTTTAAAGCCGCATTCGAAATAATCTTTTACGTGCGGTATCAAAGGGAAATAAAGAAATCTGCAAGAAGCAAATCAACATACAGTACAAAGTGAAGTGCATTTCTAAATCGAGTGATCTTTAGACTAGACGGAACTATTTATTTTCTTGTTTTAAACTTATTTTTGTGGATACGTTTCACAATAATTTAGTAAAACTTTATTTTCAATATCATCAGAATCATAAATTTTAGTTATTTTGTGAGTCAGTTTATATAGCTGGTGTTTATAGGATGTCACTTCGGCTTCCAACTCGGGTGCTAGTTAGATTTCAACGTCTGGGGAACTGGCGGAGTTCTTTTTTAATCAAACACATTGCAATCAGTCAATGGGATGCGCCGTTGACTAAAACAAAGCGATAAATTAAGGCAGGAAACGGGAGGCGAACGCTTGCCGCTCGTATTGAAAGATTTACTTCCTCTGTTTAATTGCAATAACGGCTAGGCACGTCGGTATCGTATTTTTCTTTTTACACTCCGCCTCTTATTGCCTTAGGGCCGTTAAATAAATTTATGACGCCCGACAAAGTTCAGCCCACCTCTGTGGCAGGTTAAAATTAGGTGGAAATGTGAAGGAGAAATAAAAAAGCGCGCTCTCAGGTGCGTTGTTCACCGGCCGGCCACCGGGATTGCCTCTTGACTTGCGGTTAAACGGCAGGGTCGCTAATAAAAGTTTCTTAACGCTCATAGTTTTCGCCGCCCATCCCGCGGCCGGGAATTTCTCTCTGGGAAAGTTTCGTCAGCGGCTAGTTTTGTTGCCATTAGACGGACCCGGGCAGGTGGGATTTCGTCATTACGACACGCTTGATGGACCGGACCCTACATTTATTGTGATAGCAGGACTATGCACTCGCTTTTGTTTTATATTCGAGTTTTTAGCTACTGTAAGAAGTTTCGTTTTATTTGTTCGGTAATAAATGAAAGAAAAACAGAAAGTCACATTAGCGCACGGCCGCTTTAAAACTGGCGATCTAATCTGAAACAAGAAACAAACACGCCTAAATAACAATAAAATTCTAATAAAAACTTTGAACACGCAACCGAAATTGTATAGGGAAAATTTACCAAATTATTATTTATGACTGGAAATTAAAACGAGGCATTATAGGATATTGCTTCCCCCTCTTTAGAACAATTTGTGTTATTTTCTGAATATGACTGCGTTCAAAATTTGAAATCATAAAAAAAATATTTATATCAGAGCAAAATCAAAATTTTAAATTATGGTTCGTAGTTTCCGAACGACATCAAGAAATTGTATTACATAATCTGTAAATAGAATGGTTCGCGTCTGTTTTGCGGTCACGTAAAGCTGCGTAGACAATAATAAGAGGTTCTAACTAACCTCGTTAGCCTTATTTATGTGTATGTTTAGGATGTAAGCAGGGCTGGCGATTGGATTGTTACGATTGTAGACGAAACGTCTTTACGAATCGAAGATTTTATATTGGGTGTCAATGCAAAATGCTTAAGCAAATCCTTTTAGATATGCAACTATTTATATTATTATTAATAGTAAAAAATGATGTAAATTATTATTATCTGTTATGAAAATATTATTTTTCGTAAACGATTTTTTTGTATATGTGGGTTACATTTGGACCCATGTCAAAGTCGTTTGTGTTGTTACGAAGGGTTAAAATTAACATTCAGCAGATTTGATGTGGCATTTTATTGGCTTAAATCCTCACGTGCGAAAGTTGAGAAGTGCGGACGTCCGTAACTTCGCTAATGTTGGAATAATAGACGCGGCCGGTAGACCCTTGCACTTCGGACGAAACGATCCTACTGAGTTAGAGTCCACTCTATTACACAAACGACACACGATTACTATTCCAGATAGAAAGGCGTATAAAAGGTTAAATTCACTTTTGGGTTAAATTAATATAAGATTTAAGCTTTCATATAGGCTTACTTAATATCAATACTCAACTGTTTTACTTCTATTAAATTTTAACTATATTCCTAACAATCATAAGTCATACATAACCGTTATGGGAAAGTTAAAGTTAAGTTAACATCCAGATATTATGTCATATTAAATATACAATACAACTTTAAAATACTTATCTTTGGTGTGTGTACACGACCTTTACTAAACAAAAGAAGACGTAACACAATGAAATTTTACGCTCGAGTTGAACAAAAAGGTCACATTGCCCGACATAGGGTAAAATATTTTATTTGATAAGCTAAATAAAAATGTCCGAGCAATAACCTGCTTACCGATATAAGGAGAGATTCCACAAACTCGGCCATCAGCAAGATCGGCGAGATATGAAAGAATTACTAAGAATCCTGTACACTCGTTAACTCAGTTGTCCCCTGTCGCCCGGCCCGGCCGAACGTGGCCAAACAAAATGTAATTTTCCCCGAAGCGCTCTCTTACGTGACCCGGGAAATATATAATGCTTTTATGAAATTATTTCTGCTTTTATAACTAACTGCTACGGACATGTCCGAAAAATTAACGGCTCAAGAGGTTAAACGGATTACGCCGCAAAGTTGCCGCTTTACATTAATGTACATTAGCCCTTCCTCTTAAATTTTTGCTTAATGTTTTCCTTATTAAAGTCGTAAACGTACTTGAATACGCCCGAGAATAATTTTTAATTCTAAGCCAATTTACAGAAAAGTACTTAATCTTGAATCAAGTCAAGGCCTGTAATGATTCTTGAAGCACACCTCTGAGTTTAAACGATAAGCCAACCCTTCCGTCATTTTATTATCTAAATAAAGTCACGATTTCGATATTCAAAATAAAAGTTATGAATTTTATTTTATATTTTGTACCTTAAATTCATAACTATAAGTTAATTTTATTCATTAGATACTTATCAAAAACACCTCCTATAATCACTTACCTGTTGAAATTAACAGTTCTGTTTCAACTTATTAAGTACCAGCCTCAAGTAACCGTAATATACAAATGATCTTCAATTTCTTATTATTTACAGTTATTTTGTATTAAAAAAGAATTCGATGTTCGCGGAGTATCTTAATCAACACGCTATTCTCGGCTTCTTATCAAACTTCCGTCGTTATGAAATAAATGTCGTGCGATTATTTATGCCCGGAAGAGGGCGCATCGCTAGATTGCCCTTCCGATAGCGACACCCCAATTGAAACAGATATTTTACACGAAATTCAGCTAAATTATCATTTGGCAACGATTTGTTTCATTCACACCCCATTGCACGTTCACTATTCATCTGCTAGAACAAGTACTTGCATTATAAAATTATGTACATTTTACAAAACAAGTGTATACTGTCATCATCATGCAATATTTAAAAACATGCAAAAACAAGCCAAATTTAATATAAATCGGTAATCCGTTTCTTATTACTTTCTAACTTAATTTTCGGAAACTTTAAAAATTAGAGCAAGTAATTTTAAATAGAAAGGACGTCGCATGTCCGCTGTTAATTTAAATTAAAAACGATGCTGCTCTCATCTTAAAACTAATTTGATATAATTCGAGGAACTCTGCCCGAGCAAGGCTTGAAGCTCGTAAACGGCCCTGCCTTAGACTTTCCCTCCAGAATAGTACAATCAGAGCTTATGCATAAATTTGAATTTTCAATTAAGAATACTTTGAAGAAAATTTTATTAGACATAAAGAGAAACCTTTGGTCGCTTAAGACGAAATACGGAGATATTACAGAACAATGAAATCCAAAAGACGAAGTCTTTTATAAGACTTAGGTATTAGAAAACATTGTGCTTTTTTTTTCAATGATTGTTATGTAATTTATTGATAATATTAATAACAATATAATCCGAAATTCATTAAACAATGACCCGAATATAACTTAATAGTGTATAGCAAAAGTTTTACCTTATTTAGTAGAAAAATATACCATTCTGTATTTTTTTTGTTAAGATAATTTTACTTACCAAAAGAAATCAGACGTTTATATTAATGACATAAAACGAAAAAAATAAATGCAATTAAAATAATTCAAGAGTGTCTACTCCATCGCCGTCTATGTCGGACCCGCCGGCTGCACCCCAAAACGCCTGAAAGGCGTTTGCGAGATATCTTAAATGAGTTTCGTTATCTTCAGCAAAGAAAATGCGATTAATAGTTAACAGGGATCCCTGCAGGCGCTAAGCATTTACTTTACCATTTTAATAGTATTTACTCGCTTCATCTAATATTGTTTCTTTTTTTAAACCAGCGTAAAATAGTTATACGCTTGTTTATTTCTCTCAAATCTTACAATAATTACCTACAGACTTTAATATAATGCTAATAGGAACTAAAGCAAAGATAGAAAGGTGTCAATACAAGTTTAAACATAAGAAAGGACGCGTCACATGAGCTTAATATTTTTAACGGTGAGAGGCAGCCAGGCGGGAGTCGTAGGCGAGTTCCCAAAGCACTGAGGCTTTATGCAAAAGGACCTCAGTCTATAAACCGACCATAAAGGGTTCGCCGAACAAAGAATGCAAAGTGAGCTATGCCGTAAACTCGGCTGGCCTCTCCGCGGTGCCCTTTACGATAGATTTATATTCATGACACTATCTCCTACGCGTAAAATTTCGGGCAATGGCGATTCGGTAGCAGGCATATGTAATTTTGTTTGAATAAGTAAAGAGGGAAAGGACAAAGGCCATTTGATCTTTCTCTCTGTCTCCGTTCGAAGTGGAATAAATAAGGGCATATGCGGACTGCATTATGTGATAGTCCATAAATGGATTTAAAGATTGTTTTCTTGGGATAATATTGATTCCAACTTCTTAACTTACGACTTGTTTTGAATAAAACAAACCATGTGAATTTCTAACGTGTTTTATTTCAAGCAAAATCCGGAATACGTATTGATGTGAGTTACAAAACATCACATGAAGAATAATTAATTAAATAGTCATATAAGATGACAGGAAATTTCTCTGTTGCACTAACTCTTCTCACTTCTCTGATATAAAAAAAAGTTTACTTTAAATACAAAAAGTACATATACGTACGAGTATAGTATAGTACAAGTGTAAAATAAAATACATGAAATCAAAAACTATTTCTGTAATATAATATAATACTTTTTTATAGAAAATTGTCTAAGGTCGCAACGTCTTTTTCCATCGTACCTATCTATGCATGCCATAAACAATTTTCTTCAGAGCGTTAAACCTAACAAGACTTACCTAATACATTTTGCAAAGTGTAGAGACAATACGACGTCGTAACGTTGAGACAGGATTTAATTCGGACAGTGTTTTCATAAATATTTATACCTCGGTGAGAGAGATGTGTTTAAGTTGAAGCACTCCGGCGGGCAAGTGACAGCTCCCGTCCTACGGAACGTACGAGCCCGAGCTAAATAAAAAATGCTCGCATGAACATTTTAAATAAGATATTACGTTGCCAACGTAAATAGAGACGGCTCTTTTGTTTTGGTAAAGTTTCACGAAAAACGCACACTCTTTGTAAGCTGTTTTATAAAGACTGAATGTGTTCCACGCAGTTATAACTTGACTTTGCAATAAAAAGTGTTCAACTTTGAATGTATGTTACTTGAAACTAGTACTAAATGTGACTAAAATATGACGTCATAAGAATGCACCCCTTGCCTACTAGAGAATCAACACTAATTTTAAATTATCCAAACTTGTTCATTAGACGATATTAGCACTTCTATTATTATTGTACTAAATATAACCCGTTGTTTAAAATCCATAATGAATTCTATCGCGGTAAAATCAAGTTACGTAGATTCATTGCGTTATATTGTTTTACGTGACCGAAAAATGAATAATCCATTTTATGAAGCGAGCTAAACATTAATCCGGCCGCTATCTGATTTAAAATTTGCTGAACAGTAACGATAATGAGTGTTGACCACAAATTCACGCACTGCAAATGAAATCTTTGCCAAAATGGTTTACAATTATTTTTTAAAAATATGGTACTTTCACATTCATACTATCCGACTATTAAACAGAATTTTACATTATTTGTTATCCGACAAGTTTACTAATCTCACTCATATTGTAAATGCGAAAGTTCAGATGTATGGATGGATGTTTATTAGAATTAGTAGCCTAAATGGCTGAACAGATTACGATGAAATTTGGCATAGATGTAGAGCATAGTCTGGAATAACACACGATTTGAAATGGCCAGTACTGCAGAAGGGTAATTTCATAGGTAAAGACCTATTATAATCAATGCAATGGTGATCTTCTAAAGTCATCGATGATTTTGTCATTGAGAATCTAAACTCCCACAATGTCTCATTGTATTTTTCATAGATTTTATTCAAATGTGAGCACAAAAGTAAACATTTTCGTTTTCCTTTATAATTTTATTTTAAGACTGTCTTAGATAACTTCATTATGTTCGCGTCACGTTTCCTTCAACGTGTTACACTCGCGTAAATTATAATTACATACAGATCAAACGAAAACGGTACAAAGACGTCACGTTCTCTTCTTCAATTTGAAATGTATGAATTGTATGTTTGTACACAAAGACTATTATGACCTTGGAGGTCACTTGACTTTCCTTCGTATGTCTTAAATTATCTTTATCTTCATAGCAGCAGAAAACTAAATAAATAAAATATACGAGTACTATAGACAATATTTCTACATTAACCATTAAATAGACACATTATATGTTTATTAAAAGAGTTCGAATTATACTCAGAAGCATAGGAAAACTTATAAAATGTGAGTACAAAAACACTATCAGCAGTTTTTATAATCTTGTTTAAATTTTCCCATTTCCAATCCTTCAAATTATGATTTCTCATATTAAGTTTATATTTATATATTAAATACGCTCCCTTTAAGTATAATGTAAGAGAAGCTGTTAGAGAAAGGCTCATAATTAGTGTGAAAGCGTCACAGGGCTCCGCGACAGCGTACCACCTCAAAGCACACTTACAATAGGTAATGTACTTAACACGCGGTAGTGTCTAGTATGCGTCATTACTTTGAAGCTTACTATGGAACAATGAAAAGAATTGAGTCGCTATTACCACTGGAAAAAATGTTGAACATTTTAAGTACGTAACGTAAGAAATATTATAGTTAAATTAACCATCTGTTTACATATTAATAATGAAATTTGACCATATATTATTATCTATGATATAACGAAATAACTAAAACATAATTAACTTTACTTGATATATACGTCATTGTCAAGGTTTTTCTTATAGTTTCTAGTCCGATAAATGCATACGTCTCTAATTATTATATCGTCCAATCTATTAATGGGATTCAATGAAATCAGAAACGTATCTCTTATTCCCCGCTCGTGATTCCCTCCGTTTATAAATATCACAGACTCCATAAGTCGAAGGTCGAGCGCCCTTAGATAAAATACATTTAGACAAATGGAACACAGGCGCAACCTTCGGGCGGACTAAACGACAGTCTTAATTTTCCCAAAGTAATAATTAAGAGTGAAGGCTCGTAGGGGCGGCAACAAACTTCAGCCGGCGAGCCCGTGCTTAATTTTTAAGCAGTCGCTAAGTACAAAGTCCGATACGTTCACAGTTAATTTTATTAATTAATAAAACATTTTACGACGTTATTAAATTTATCTTAAGAAGCCTTGATGGGGAATGCATCTTATTTAATTTTACTTTAAGCTTGTAAAATGTAACATTAAATATTAGCGATTGAAGCTTTTTGAATGTCACAGTTTACTGCATCTTACTAATATTATAATTGCGAAAGTTTAGATGGATGGATGGATGTTAGAGTTTGTAAGCTAAACGACTGAACAGATCTCGATGAAATTTGGCATAGTTGTAGAGGATAGTCTGGAAGAGCACATAGGCTACTCACTTTTGTAGGGCGAAACATAGTTATTAATAGTTGAATAATAATTCACACATCATCAATTTTACACTAAATCTCAAGTATATCGAATAGATTATATATGAACTGTTGATCGAGGTATGTATACCACTCATTTTTATGAAAATAATTGTTTATTGAAATCTTTATTACATTTCAGTATCTCTCTACTTTCTACCACCACGCCTTTAACTGGCAGTAAGTCCATCATTTGTTTAGTTAAACTATCTACAACACATATTCCCATCAATACCATAATGGTACGTTTGTGCTCTATGTTTAGAAACAAAGTTTACAAAAGAACAAGTCTATTTGAAAACTCAGCCCGACATTCAACTAGACAGTTTCATTAAAGTTGACAGGCGGATGTTTTATGTGAAATTGTTCGCCCCCCATCCCCTCCCGCTTAATTACTAATTCAAAGGCGTCGTAGAACTTTTCCCAAACAACTGTTACTGTTTAAAATATTTACAAGTAGGTCTTGAATTTCTCGGCCGTCTGAGACTCTCTTAGCTTTATTGGGGTACGATGACTAGGCTCTGACACTTGTACGTCAGAAAAGTCTTTTTAACTATTTAAGATGTGGTTTGTAGCCATGTTTAGCTTTATTACAAGGCCTGTCACGAATATTGCATAGTCGGCGGAATTTTTATGAAGAAAGTTTTAGAAGACAGTCATTTATTTTATACTAGCTTTCGCCCGCGACTCCGTTCGCGTGGATTTATAAAAAGTGAATAGCCAATGTGTTCTTCTAGAATATCATCTACGTGTATGACAAATTTCATCGAAATCCGTTCAGCCATTTAGGCTACAAACTCTAAC
>LD688931.1:1581583-1591634 GCA_003118335.3 Papilio memnon | reverse complement strand
TAAAGTGAGGCAAAATAAGGGAATATTTACAATTTAATGTAGTTCTTTCCAATATAGCCATATGTTTAACACTTTTGTAAATTATCTATTATATTAAATGACTTTTCCATTTATTCTAGACAGTTACAACTAAAAGACATAAAAGCGCTAATGAGGCTTATGAAAAAAAATTAAACACGTCAAAAAGCTTCATTTTGTACAAATGACAAATTAAGTTAATTGTTACGTGAAAAAGATTTTAATGTTATTATAATATTTAAGAATCTTTAATTCCATGACTTTTAAAAAATGACTTAACAAAACTTGTCGAATACGATTGTTTGTTCAGATTACGTAGAGTTGACTATTATGAAAATACTAATTTTAGGATTGTAATATGTAGATGAAATAGCAGTGAATAGAGTAATATTTTCATAGGAACACTCAGGAATATAATCTTATTAGGGCGCGAATTATATTTAGGTTGAAGGCGGGCGTTGCGCGGTGCGGCGCGGTGCGGCGCGGTGTCTCGGCACAAACTAATTGCATTTACAGCGAACTCTGAGACGAAGCAAGCGATGCTAATGGACGGTATTAATTAACGCCGCCCTCTCATCAAATCTCAACCTAAAGTAACCATTTCCAAAGGTTCCCGTGGACTGGAGATATCAATTTATTTATTACAAGATAAATCATTTTTGCTCTTCAGCTTTAAATGGGAGAAATATATTAAGACGATGTTACAACTTTTAACCGCAACGTTTTTTCACTAATGTTGTGTTGCTGAAGTTTACATTGATTTTATTATTACCTACTGATGCATTAGTATTAGGTTGATATAAGTTTAAACGGAGTAAAACTAAATTACGTAGTTCGGAAACGCATTCCAAGTTATCGAACCATAAACACTAACATATGGTTAAATTAGCTGGGAAACTGACCGTTACACTAGAATAATTGTGTTTATTATTTAGTAATTAGTTTCTTCATTGGTTATTTTGTGATGATACGAGAACATACAATAATTAACTACAAGACATTTTTCTGTAATTATTTTTAAAAACCCAGTACAGGTAATAACCTTTAATTACGTCTTCAAAAAGTAAACATTTATATAACAAAAACATCAATATTATTACCAATAAATCTTAATAAGCTTAATAAGTGACTTGTCAGTTTTTTAACTCAATTCTATTGTGACGGGTTGTTTGTTTATTTTCCATGTCTTTCAATTACGTAGAAACTGTACGTAGTAATAATGACTGGATCTAAACACCGTAATTTCTCTTTACAATCGTGTCTGTAATTATTTTAATAATCTAAATGTGTACAACACACATGAGAATATTTCAATTTTGTACGGGTACTTTTCCGACTAATTTGAGAATTCAATTTCGTAACTATTATGTTTAAAAAGTTTTTGTTATATAAAATATCTACCTATTTCGGAATGGCGAAATAAAAAAAATATATATTGTTAAGCTCTTTATTGCATATATTTAATGTTCCGATTGCGGCAAGAAAATTACATTTAAAATTGTTTTGTATTAACATTCTTCAAATTACATATAGTGCTTAAAAATTACAAAATAACGTACCAAATATGTGTTTAAAATTCGAGACTTGTTGGTCTGCAGTTGCAATTTGAATGCACTGATCGGCTAAGTTCCCGTGAGTGCACTCGGCGCACCTGAGATCGCGTCGTGTGAAGAATTCTTCAACAAATTTCCTTATAATTTCGATGCAGTGAACCTGACGTAAGTAGGCGCGACTTTACCAAACTTTGACATCTGTCGAAGTTCACATTCCGCTGTTATTGAAGAGATGGGATATTGAGAAATTGATAATTTTGCGAATTCTTAGGGTCCAACACAGTTCATTAGCATATTCTGAAAACTATTGAGTTTTATTGAGTCCTTATGTAGTTTGTATTTATATAGAACTAGCTGTTGCTCGTGACATCGTCCGCGCGAAGTTGAAAAATATATAGCCTATGTTACTCAGTGAAAACGTAGCTTTTTAATGGTGAAAGTATTTCTGAAATTGGCCTAGTAGTTTTTGAGTTATTTCAATTCACATAAAAATCCAAAAATACAAATCTTTCTTTCTTATAATATTAGTATAGATAGTACAGAATATTATTGAATACTTGTTATGTTCTATTATGGTGTTTTTAAAAGTAATTCTTGTGTATGTGATATTGGAAATTGCACTTCCTCCTATAATTTCGAAGCTTAGAAAATAACTATAAGAAATGAAGAAGAAGGAGACGATACTTCTTAGCTTGATAATTGTGTTACTGGAGACAATTCCGAACTATATCATTTGTTCACGCTTCAATAGAGTCGCAATTCTGCAATTATCTTTTCTACAATCAACTAAATTGCTGTTCTCACTTTAATCCTCTTTCCTTTAATTGCCTTTAGAGGCTCTAAAAGCGAAACTTAAATCTGAAAAAGAACTGGTAATGGTCATAATAGCGCACCGAGTGGAGGGAAAGTGTAAATGGTTAAATGCTTCCTATTTCCTATCCTTTATTACTAAATTTGCACTTGCTTTTTATTCAAACTTTTTAACTCACTAAATCAAAATTATATTTTTTAAATGTTTCTTAGCATTTTCATGCCAATAAAATTTTATTAATGCATTTCCATTTTATTTTTTAAATCGATTATTTTTGAATTTTCGTATCAAGTATTCCACTCGTATTTTCAAATTTGATTCAGTATACGCAACGTTAATAGTTGAAACAAGGCACGCCCCAGTTTCACTTGCAAGAATTTAATATCGCTTGGAATTGGCAAAATAATAAACTCCGATGTCAGTACCAGGAAATGCAATCACGTCAGTTGAGGGGTGTAATTAAATATTAATTCAGTTGCGACGGTCGCGTTGACTTGTGTTTTGTCGATTAAACTTCAGATAGATTTTAATAGGACAAATTAATGTTTCGCAAAAACATTATTAGTGGCAAGGGTGCAGTGGTTAAAACAACGGGCCAGCTAGGTGGACGAACTACTCTCTACAAATATTATACAAATAAATGAGAAAGTTTAAATGGACGGATGGAGGAATTGATTTTTGTTTGATCGCTATGAAATTTGGCTTAGATATAGAACAAAGTCTGAGAGAGGATATAGACAGACTATTTTTTTTTATTTCGCTCTGTAACCAATAATTACAATTAATTAACCAGTCTCTAATCATTGTAGATCACCAAGAATATGTTAATAAACATGTTCTGGCAGTGAAAATCCACTTTAAGATTTAACGAATGATTTAATCCATAAATAAACATTAATCATCATTTCAACAATCTGTTTCACTTACGTCCTCTGGCGTAAATGTATTTAAAATACATTATAAATCGAATTGCGACGTACGTAATTAGTGTCATTCATCAGATTTTCATTTTCGATACGCTTATTAAAATAGTTTCATTAAAATTTTATCTCTCCAAAATTCGAAAGCAATTTTCGATGTTAAAATATTATGAATTAAAAACAACAGTATTCGAGAAATTTATTTTCACAACAGTTCTTTTAATTTATCATTCTTATGTTGCATAGATGTTTGTTAGAGTTTGTAGCCTAAACTGCTAAACGGATCTTGACGAAATTTGGCATAGATAGAGTCTGGAAGAACTTATGGACTACTTACTTTTGTTCTTTTTTTAATTCTACACAGTCGGATTCGTGGGCAACGACTATAACTGTCACGATAAGACTTTTAGTGATGAGTTCAATATTTAATTCGGATGTTTGGGTCACATCAGTACGCAGTTAAATTCGCCACTAAAACAAGGCTGTTATACCACATTAGCAATTTAATAACATAACTCTATTAATAAATCTAATGACCGTGTTTGTTTAATTATGCGGTTACATGTAATCAAATATTTGGACGCGATTCCCAATGATCTAATCAAAATTTGTGTACATTTTATTCGAAGCTATTCAAACCATGTTTGGAATGTCAAACGAAATGAAACATTCTCTTAAAGCCAATAACAATATAGGTTTAACAAACTGCAATATGAGGGTAGTTTAAAATCGATAAAGCCTTTTCCACGCCATTGACTCGCACGTAGTCTCGAGCGAAGGTCTGCACGCTTTCCTTTGAACCTTAATAAGTGAGACGATCACAAAGGCCTTCGGGAACAAGTGATAGAAAATTAGTATTAGTACGTTATAATATTCTCTTTAATTAAAGGGAATTTCGATGTCGCTCAAAGCGTAGCGTACACATATTGAAAACTTGATGTGGTAATTTACTTACATATCTTCTTTGGTCTTATATTTATGTATATTTTAATCACATCTTAGTAACCTAGATAGAATATAGCATAGAACAACTTATTTTAGTACAACGGAATTAAATTATTTATAAAAAAATTGAGGGAGATTTTTCATTCAACGATATTCGAAATAACCAAACTGGTAATTAACGAGTTAAGAACTTATATTAAGCGTACTTAACAGCGCGATAAACCGTGCATTTTGTTACATTTTAAAACAAAAATAAAACATCTGCAACCGTTATTGTAACACTGTTTATTAATGGCCATGAATGTGCCCTAAGGCAGCGAACGTCTAACTGAGACATTTAAAAAGAAAAGGAGAAACATGAAATCGAAATATGAAACTTTGGACGTCGCAGCGATCGAAAGAGGAAAGTAGTAGCCTCAAGGGACGAAGTCTAGCCAATCAGGAAAATACCTTTATCCATTCAACAATTTACAAAGACCCGTATGTGATAATCTTAACTACACGATTGATAGTAAAAAGAATACAGATCCATGAAAAAATGAATAACCATTTTCCGTTTAGGAACCCTCTAATAGACTAGGAAGTCCCATAGAGTATGATTTGATTATTCTCACACATAGTTTAAGCTAAGGACTTAAAGTAATTATTAGTTAACTTCGATTGCAGTTATTTTGTATAATAACTGGAATACGGTATATATAATTTAAATTAATTGACTTGCAATTATCACACTAGAGCATAGAGGTGTACTGGACAAAAATAACTACAACTAGACTCTGTCGGTGTGTCATTACTGTCTACCTGCTAGGTGCAGAAACACCGGCTCGCTGAATTAATAATGCTAAACGCTTACAGCGTAATTGTAGAGTACCGACGTATTGTGTTGGACCATCCTGATAATACCGCTTATTAGAGCTCACGTCGTACCTACCTTGAGCCTTTGACTTTCCTCTTGACATCTGAAACAACGATTGAAATATTTAAAGACTGTGTTATTTTATTTTTATACATTTTTGACTTCACGCTTGTAATTATTGGTCTACTTACTTAGTGGAGGTTAGGACTTTAGGAATTGTTACATTATAAAGTTTATCCATGACAATAATATAATAAGAAAATATTAAATTTTAATACTACTTTCGAAGCTTAATTGATCCTACAAACGTAGAGTAATCAAATAAAACGTTTAACAGATAAACTTAGATACTAGATATAAATATGGTTAACAAATAAAGTTTGACAAATGGATATATAAATGGTATATCATACGTAATAATTTCGTGTCAGATTCGTATCAGAAAATTGTTCAGTTTTGTGGCGACGAGCCGTCGCAGTGACGCCCAATGCCGTGCGCTGCGCCGTAATAGACCCACACCGGAATACGAGCGGATAGCCTCGCATAGCATGTACTGCGGGTAATGGAAATGAAATCTGATACCGCATAATTGAACTTACACTAGGATCAACAAACAATATGACTGATTGTTATTCACCAATAAGAAATTTAACTAAATTCTGTAACATTGTAAGGAAAACGTCACAAATCACATACTCGTATGTTTCGTCCTACTATTTAAAGCAATCTATGTTATTGGACCATTATAAAGAGGAAAGATTTGTATTTTTGTATAATACAAACAAACTCAAAAACTACTGGATTTCTAGAATTATTTTACCATTAGGAAGGTAAATTATCACTGAGTTGTTGAGTGATTGCTGTTAGATTTAACTCCACGCGTATGAAGTCGCGGTGAACCTATAGTTTTAAAATAAAAATAACAGAAATCTTAAGTAAAACATGCGATATACAATAACGTTTACCCTTGTCAGAGTATTTGTAAACATAGAAAATATCGATTCACCAAACTCCCCTTGCCGTTTCGTACATGACCCAGTCACGTACTGGTCTTTGCGTTGCCGATTATTTGCGATAACCTGTGATTACAATCCCCTGTAGTATAAAAATAAAAAAAACTCGGAAATTGTTGCTCAACTTAGAAAGGATAGAACCAACGCAACATTGAATATGGAGCTGCTTTCACCCACTTATTTAATGGTCAAATGTATCATGTTATTGAAAGTAAAACAGCTGAATGCGACGTAATTCCGTTACGCATAAAGGGTTTATCGCTATTGGCATTAAACACAAAATAACCGTTAAACAAAAACACTTGAGCGTAATTAATTCCGCTTTAAATCATAACAGCAGTGAGTTCTGCAATTAATTGCGTGAAATAACGTTATCAGTGAAGCGGCACATTATAGCGTGGAGTGTTTGTAAGCATGTAGCATAATAAATAACGGACACTAAGCTGATTAGCATAAAATCGCCACGAAATTCGCTGAATTACCCAAAATCTGCTAACGAATGGTGGCTTTGCATAATTGAACGACTCCAAAGTAAACTCGGGGCATATGGCGTACGATTCTAAAATTATTCGCACCTTTTTAGCTATTCTAAATGTCCCGTATCACGTGATCGTACATAAAGCTTTTAAAATCTATTTTTCTAGTTTATCGTATGCTAACATCGACGAAATTTATTTTTTGCACTCGTTTTCTGTCCTAACAAATTGTTTGTTTTCGCTCTGATTCATTTATCTATTTTTATTGTTGCAAAAATAGTCGAGTTGATTATTCGAGTGCTTTTGTCTGTAACATTACTTAAACTATAAAAATCTATTATTTCAGTTTGAATCAATAAAAAAATTAAGTGCCCAATTATTTGCAATACCAATTAATAAAAATAATATTGTTCTGGTTAAAAATTCTCATATGAATGATTTGCTGTTGGAACTTTTTTTATCATTCATTGTTATTAAAGTTTGATAGTACTAGTTGTCAGTTAACAACCGGGGAGCATATCAATTGTCGCCGTTCTTTCAAATAAATTGGATTGTATTTTTAAAATTTTACACATAAATATTCTTCTTCATTACTTCAAACATTAATCTTCATTCTCTTTTGTTAATATCTTACCAATATTATAAAAGCGAAAGTTTAGATGGATGGATGGATGAAATTTGGCATAGACGGAGATGATAGTCTAGAACATATAGGCTACTCATTTTTGTTTTTTAATTCCACGCGGACGGAGTCATGATTACAAAAATATTTCGGTACTGTCATAACCCTAGTGATTTGATTACAGTAGTACGAAAAAGCAAACAGAGATGTCGTTAGTAACACAAAGATTTGTCCTCTGTACGTTCGTCGCCGACCTCGTGAATTGCTCCTGGCTTGATTCCGTTTGCGTTGCCGGCCGACTGGGACGCAGCAATTAGACCTTCTACTGATGTTTCCCTAAGGACTATGTTTTCTATTTTAGTTTTAATCCATTAAATAATTCTCTTTTGTTTACATTTTCTCCTCCTTTCAATGAATACCATTAACATCTTAATATTATTATAATTGCGAAAGTTTAGATAGATGGATGGATGGATGGATGGATATTTCTTAGAGTTTGTAGCCTAAACTGCTGAACAGATCTCGATGAAGTTTGGCATAGACGTAGAGGGTAGTCTGGAAGAAGACGTATACTTTTGTTTTTTATTAATTCAACGCAGATGGAGTCGCGGACGTAAGCTAATACTCGAATAAAGACATTACAATTTAAAGACAAAATATCAATTTTCTTCGTGAAATTCAAACATTGAATCTTTATATAAAAATTACAGGAATTTATAGCCATTAGAAATGATAATGTCGCCAAGTAATTTCAAACTCATTGAATTGCAAATACGAGGAGGTAAAACATTGTTTGGCGTTTTCTGTTTTCCTTTAAAGTTTTCGCAAGTTTTCATGTAATTGCTTAATACCAGTGCGGCTATGTTAAACTTACTCCGTGGTCTATAACGGAGGAGCCAGTTATATTTAGTACAAGAGCTTTAATATTTTATTGTTTTTAAGTAAGCGCCATCTGTGTGATTTATGCTACTAATTGCGTACACTGACAAAAGATAAATCATGGATTTCAGTATAAAAATATTGAAAAATGTGTTGAATTTTAAGCGAACTTATAGGCAGTAAATTCCTTTTAGTATTCGATCCTTATTATGAAGAATAAATAGATAACCATTAGGTTTGTCAAAGCTGCGTATTGTCTAAATTATTGTGGGATTATTTTGAAATGCTTCCTAGTCTATATAGCAGAAAAAGCTTTTCTCTTGTTACATTTAACCGTGTATAAACCCATTGAAAGCATTAAATCAAAACTGTGATGACATAAAAGTCAAATGGCTTTATTCCGTCATGATCCTAGTCTACAAATTGCATGCAAAATGTTGAACGAATAGTTCAGGAAATAACGCTGCGACGTACAAGGCTTAGCGAACTCAAATTGTCTTCGTAATTACTCTTTCTTTGAAAATAAACAATGTTATTTCTATTCCATTTCTGTTTTATACAAATAAATGAGAAGTGTACTGTTAGGTGATGTAGGTAATCTCCGATAGGTCAATCCGAAGGCACAGAACTGAGATATTCAAAAAAATTGCATGTAAATGTGAAAATTTGAAAATCAGTTGCATTTTGTTTATAATTAACCTTATTATTCATTTTCATTTTCAATTTGAGTGCAAAATAACGTTGATTTGTAAGTAGGAACTGCAATTAAACCTCTGATAACCATTAAATTATTTTGAATGTCTTTTTGGTCATAAATAATTTTAATTTTCAGAACTCCACTATTTCCCAGAACTTTTGAATTACACCATTTTGAATCGGAACTATTTGAGATTGACGAAGTATCACAAATCGTCCCAACAAAGTTAAAACTGTAAAAGCGCCATCTAACAAGGCGATTTGAAACTGAACGAAGCCATAAATGCTACTTACCTGCAAGCGACATCTTTCGGTGAAACCTGTAACTGCTACTAAACTCGGGACACTTGCTAAGAGATGGCGCTTATTTTCACTTTGGTTAAATATTTTCTGGGTGCATGCTTACATTATTGATTATTTTTGGGATTGTCAACAATACGATAAGCATTCCAAAAGGAACCGTAAGAAAACTTTGAGTTAGAATTATAATTTTATTAAAGAAATTGACTGGTGATAGCTTAATGATACTTATGAATTAATTTCTAATTAAACTAATGTATTACACAGGCTCTTTATTTTATTGTTATAAAAATTACATAATCTCGTTTTTATGTGTAATAATATGTACACAATACAAATCTTACCATCTCACTAATATTATAAACGCGAAAGTTTAGATGGATGGAAGGATGTTTGTTAGAGTTTGTAGCCTAAACGACTCAACGGATCTCGATAAAATTTGGCTTAAATAAAGGAGATAGTCTGGAAGAACACATAAGCTACTCAAATTGTTTTTTTCATTCCACGCGGATGAAGTCGCGAGAAGAAGCTAGTAGTATAGCTAGTAGTAGTAGTTAATGTCAACAAGAAACCCTGATTGGGTTTCTTTTTGTTTTTAGAACGAAGCATTTATTATACTTAGTACACAGCTTTAAGTTATTCTGAAAATTATGAATAATCTAACCTTAACGGCGAAATCGTTCTTCTCAATCTTGCTGACCTGAGTAAGTAACTTCAATTTGTCTTCATTACGCGTGATCGAGGCGAAGTGATAAGCACTTTGAATTATGTACATCTTGGCCTATTTTCTTTTTTTTAACAATTTCCTCTATATTCCATAATTGTATACTGAGGAAAATTATCTATTAATTGTGGCAAAGGTAAAAAATATTATCAACTTTTTAAATTATGTTGCATCAGTTATAAAGACTTTATTATAATACTAGCTTTCGCCAGCGACTCCGTCCGCGTGGAATTAAAAA
>LD688931.1:1568060-1581316 GCA_003118335.3 Papilio memnon | reverse complement strand
TTACGGTGAAGGAAAACAACGTGATGCAACCTGCACATATCGGCGAAGAAATTCAAAGATATGTGTGAAGTCGACCAACCCGCACTGTGCCAGCGTGGTTGATTAAGGCTTAGTAACCCTTACTTAGGGTAGACTCTGAGCCCCTTAGTGAGGACGTATAGTGAGCTGGTAATGACGAACGAATAATTTCCTTGAAAACATTTCGGTGTTTCCGTCGTTTATAAAGTAACATAAAAGTTTGTTAATTACCTTGATTCAAGTTTGTTTATAATACAAAATTAAGCAATTTAAAGAGACACGAAGTAATAAAAGGCTTCGAGTAAATTAAGTTACGGAATACAGAGATCCAGTCATCTAAGTGAGTTGACAAAGTAATTTGTGAAATATTTTCTTTATAAGAAATTCATCTAATTTTGTTTTCAAAAATATAAATGTATCTTGAAAACAAAATTTACGAATTAATTTAAAATTTGTCATGGTCACAGAGCATTAAATAATGGACCTAGGGACTTGAAATCGGTTACTTTTAGAATTAGACCCTTATAGGAGTGCATAGTATCTTTCAAATCATCATTAATTACTTTAGTGCAAAGCTTTTTAAGCATATAACTTAGTAAAATACTATTTACTAGCTTTCACCCGCAACTTCGTCCGCTTGAATTAAAAAAAAACAGAAAGAAAAAGTAGTCCTTGTGTTCTTCCAGACTATTCTCTACATCTATACTAAATTTCATTGAAAACTGTTCAGCAGTTTAGGCGACAAACTCTAACCAGCATCCATTCATCTAAACTTTCGCATTTATAATATTAGTATGATACAATGTAATATTTTTGCCGTTTTTACTAATTGCAATCAGGGTGTACCATTGTACTCCATTGAGCACTTATTATTTTGGCAGCGATACAAATCATTAAGCATCTGCACAGAGCTTCCGTCCGAAAGCGTCGCTTGATTGATACATTGAAGAGATTAAGTGGGACACATTCAAAAATGTACTTGGTCGAAGATTCGAAGGTTTTTACTCTGCAAGTTTAATTTTTCATCGGTTTTAGATTCTGTTGTAGTTTCTTTTAGTTTATTGTTTCAAAGCAATTGATGTTTGCATAATAATGTCAATATCATAATACTAACAAATTCGTTAAACATAAATAATAGTAGATTATTATTATTGATTAATTTGAATTTTTTTATTCAGTTAACGCAAAATTTGCTCCAACTTATAGGTTGCTCATTGAAGTAAGTTAGTTTTGAAGATAATTTAATCTCATAAAACTTGTTTGTTTTGGATCGTACAATGTGTACATAAGTAGATTTTTGTCTGCTTAGAAATAATGATTTTATAACGTAAAGCCGGAATTATTACCAAGCGTAAGTACGTGGTTAAAATTATACGCTACTTCAAATTAATGTAGAGTCGTGATGCATTCCCACTACAAAGCGTCTGTCATGCTCTGGAGAATTTAATAAAATATACTAAATAAGAGTACACCGCATCAGCCTCAAGGATTTATGCAGTCAAAACTTAAAATATACTCTACGTCAAAATTAAGTTATAACATTTTTAAGTTGTAATATCTCCTAAATTATCAAATTCATCCTACTTCCGTAGAGTCGACGCAATTCGTTCTCCAGATAACTATCATCTGTCATCTCAGTCATCACTACCTTCTTGATCATGTCACCTTTCACGCAATCCATCCATATTCTAAAGTCGAAAGTGTTGATACAAACATCGATATTTATCTAATTTCGTTAACTTTTGTTACAAAAATTACTAATGTCTTTACTTATAAAAAGTAAAAAACAATCAGTTAACCCAATTTCTATTTATTATACGACTTTTTTACGTGATTTTGTCTCCTTAGACCTCAATTTAAGCATCGAGTTACCGTCATACCTACTGTAGGCGAAATTTGTGAAATAAAGGAATATTCTCCCTTTCTTTAACCTTTTTAATTTTATTATTCTGCTAAATTCTGATTTTTCTACATGATCCCTTTTACGTGTTTCTCTTAAATATGACTAATTTACATAGACCTTAAATATTACATTGACTTTTTTTGTACTTCGGTGAGCCAAGTTGTCATTTCAAATAATAATCTTTATTAATTTTGATTTCACGTTTTATATTATTATTTAAGATACGGCAGTCGTTTAATAGTGGCAGTAGAGCTATCAATAACGAAAGTATTCTATAGAGATAAATAGCTCGCAAGATTTCGACATGACTTAAAATTAATCTAGCAACGAAACGGTATCGACTCGCTTCGTACAAAACGACTTTGTATCGGAAAATTTAATAAAGAGCTTCCATGTAAGCGTTGGCTGTTCGTGCCGTTAAGATTGATGTGAACACTCCTTCGGAGAGTCAATCGGAGCGATGAATTGAGAAACGAAATATAACAAGAGATAACATCTTACTTCCAGTTATTGTACTTCATTGAGTTTAAATCTGTTATTATTGAATACAACATTTCTTTTAATTTTATCAAAGTGACGACACGTTTGATTCATTTTTTTTATATATAATACAATAAGGTGGCAAACGAGCACACGGCCACCTGAATCCGCCGAAATGGCGAAGCGACCACTGCCCATTGACATCCACAATTGCAGATGCGTTGCCTACCCTAAATCGATGGAGAAGGAGACCCACATAAAGAGGATGATCCCCTTCCTATGCGTGTCCTCCACCGTCAAATCCACTTTCCCTTACTTGTCATACTTACAACATTGTTGTTGCACTATTTAATAGTATCCTAAAGCCGGCTACAGACGCTCAGTTTTAACTGAAATGTCGAACTGTTCAGTCAAAACAGTATAGGAAAAATTTAACTGTAGCAAACAGTTCAATTAAAACTGACAGAACAGCGTCTATAGGTTTCATTACAAATGACGTTCCGTAATGTATTTCTGAACTGACGAAAATCGATTGCATTGTATTTCTTAACATTAGATCAGTAATTCTACAATGGCCGATCCCTTATGTATCCAGATACATAATGCATTAGTTACTCTGTTTGTTCTAATTATTCATATGCATCTAGTATCAATTAGATATGTAAATTTGTGCGTACTGTAACTCAGTCAAACGTGACGACTGCAAGCCTAAACTATAAGCTATCAATTACGAAGCAACTAAGCAAATACTGTCAGCATTCTCCTTACAGTTCGCTGTGTGAGCAATTGATAAGGTAAATTATGTTAGATATTAATATTACGACAACTATAGGGAGTCGCCATATCATTATTTAGAGATTGTCCGCACGGATTAAAACAGTTACACTGTGTTCTTTCAGATTATGTTCTACATCTGTGCCAGATTTCATCGAGATCATCAAGTAAAAAATGAATTGCAATTAATAGCAAAATTAATCCCATAACATAAATACGAAGTATAAGCCCTCCGGCAACAATCGTGTAAACATAATAATCCAGTTATACATTGCAAACAGTGAGATTTCCGTTTCATGTAACTTGACCTATTTCAACAAACTGCACGTTAGGAATCACAAACACGGAAGTGTGGTTCAAGACAAATTCATCTGCGAATAACTTGCAATTGTAGGAAATAATTTGGAGAGCTACTCCTTTCATTTTGCAACTCAAAATAACATTGTTAATATAATGTGATTTGTGTAAACAAGCTACAATGTTTATAAAATGATTAATTCTAAGGTTCATTAGAAACAATTCCCTATCTACTCTCAGAAAAGTATCTAAGGAAGATCCTAAGAAATTTTAACATTTATATATGAAATCTTTATTAAGTAAGACTTAACCACTCTGAGTGCGGCATTAAAACTTAATTAATTCATCTCAAATGCAAAGATAATTGATATCTGATGGGTAGCTGAGATTAGCGTATTCATGCATAGTTCAGTTTTATAATTTTACATAGAAATAGTTTCTGCTTCGAAATATATCGTATAGGTATAAATTAACAGCTATTGATGGCTGCGACCACTGACGTTCAGTATGACGTAATAAATCAGTCTGCATTTGACTACGCGAAGCGTTTCATACCTACCAAAACGTATCAATTTACCATGTTGTGATATAAAATCAAATAGGATGTATAGTTAATAAGATTTGTCATACTTTAGTTTGTAACTAGCGACGTATATTAAGATATTTCTATTCAATTTTGAAATAGTATTACAAAACATTCCATTGACAAAAGATATGTTTAAACTAATTTAGTCATCATTACTTTTACTAGCACTTCCTTTGGGTTAAGGACTTCTGCAAATGTACTGCGTTATCCGAGACGAGTACAGACCATTTTACCTCCATTAGGCGTAATGAAAAAAAAAAGAAAAATAGCCGACCCAAAGTTCTCTGAAACAGAAGCCCCGAGCGAAGGATAAGAATAGATTAGTGTAATGTTTAGCGAGTCGAACTACGGGATAAATAAATACATATGCCTCCAAAATGTCAAAGAGATAGCAAGAGGCGAGACGAGTCAAGTTACTTGCAGGAAGTTGTCACAAAATCAAATGACGTGCAATCGGCAAGCCAGGTAACAGGCATGCAAGTGTACACACATGCCTGCAGCTAGTATTTGACGGAACCTGGCATCAAGTTTAATTGCTAGCATGTGTATTCCCGGCCTGTCTTTTTTTGGCAAGACGGCAAATGAGCAAGTGGCTAATTGAATTCGGTGAATTAGCGAAGCGACCCCTGTCCATAGACAACCGCAAAAACAAATGCGTTTTTTATCTGATTATTTACCAATTATTCACTGAGCGTTAGATCAAATTTAAAATATATCTAAAATGAAATAAATCAACTTATAGTTTTATTTTTCGAAAATGCATTCGATAGCTAGTAAGTAGAGTTAATTATAGTACAAATAAATCGCTTTCTAAACAAGCTACACGCCACAAACAAGTATAAGAAAGTTTCTAGTCTAGCAACTGAACGCAACCCACTAATCGGCTTGTCACCCGCAGGTTGCGGACATTGACTTTCAGATCACGTCGCTATTTACATACTATAGAATATCGTTAGTGGTAAAACCAGGATATTCTTATTGTATAAGGGTTTTATCTAGTTTTGAATTTCGAATAGAATTTATTCTTTAATACTAAATTGACTTGATTTTCATTTGTTTGCGTTTAATAAATTATCGTGTAGAGATTTATTTGTATTCATGTTGATTCAAAATAAAAATTATATTAGAAACTAGCTGTTGCTCGCGACTTCGCCCACGTGATTTTAAGAATATATTATCTATGTTACTCACTGATAACATAGCTTTTTAATAGTGAAAGAATTTTTGAAATCAGTCCAGTAGTTTATGAGTTATTTCAATACATACAAAAATACAAATGTTTCCTCTTTATAATATTAGTACGAAGTATAGATTAATAAGTAATAATCAAATTAAAATTAAAATTTACAATATATTTGAGTAATATGAAATCCATTAAACAACCAATGCGAACTAAGATTCAAGGTCCATTATTTCAATACCCGACCTTTGTTGAACATCTCCACAGAGAGATAGAGAGGCTTTGCTCCAGTTTCTCATATCAAGTTGTTCATATTGAGGCAAAGAGGCTAGCTGCAAAAGATATTCATAGATTCTATGTACCCGACCAATTAACAGTTATATCATAAATCTTGCATGAAAACCGAAATAATATTTTTCTTTGACAAAAGTTTTGAAAGTCCATTGATAAGTAATAATATCACATTAAAATATATAAAAAGGAGACGATCTTTTTCCACATTAAGTTCACAGAAGCACATCGTACCTACGCAGGAAAAGTTTTCAACAAAATGAAACGAAAAAAACATTTTGAATGCAATAAACGAATAGAAATAAGGTTAATTTGCTTATGAAAGAAACTTAAAACGTGCCAATTTAAAGTCTTAAAATTTAAAGTGCAGTTTTTAATATAAATTGTATCGTAACGTAAAAACTAGCACATATGACGACTTCGTCTGAGACAGTTCACGCTTCCCTGTTTAATTGCCGTATTAAGGAAGTAAAGAGTGTAAAAAAAATATTTCAAGAATATATTTAAATTACTTTGGAAATGGTAGTGTAGTAGGAGAAATTAAATTACTTATCTTACCAATAACATAAGATAACTTTTACTTGAACTATACTTAGAGCTTTGATCAATTCTTTTAACTACAACCCTTATGGGCCTATGGTTAAAACTGCGCAAGAAAAATTCCGCTCACATAAAGTTAAATGCTATAAAATAAATTGCTTTTATTACAGTCGCTTAAAGCCAGGAAAGCGGACGTGAATCTCTTTTTGTTATAACGATAATAATTCAACTTGAATTACCACAGTTGTGTTAGTTATGGCACAAGTTTCTATCTTTCTTTGATTCGCGAAGTAACACGCTTTGAGTTTGTTTACATTACTTTATTGAGTTAAGTAATATTATATTTACTAAACAACAAATAACACCCGATTCTATAGTACCGTAATTAATAAGGATGGAAATTGAAACCGAATCATGAAATATCTTTCCTAAGAAAAAACACATATATGCAATTTTTTTGTTATGGCAACTAAAATAAATAAACATACGTCAATAGACTAATAACAATAATTTGTACTGAAATTCAAAATAATGAATTAAAAATAAATTAAAAATTCAATAAACTTTATGTCTATGATAATCTGAAATTCCCGCGTAAAAAATGTCATAGCTTGCAGAATGACAGCAGGGGGACTGCGGTTTTATAAGCTACTAATTGCCTTGTCAAATGCAGGGCTTGAGGCAATGACTTTCGGATAATGTATGTTATTGAATTTAGCAACGCAATAATAGGGGAGACAAAGAAATAATTTTAACGAGGCACTGAAAATATGCAAGATCTAATAACCGTTTCTCTTCATTTTGTAAAAATTAACTACCGCACTCCGATAGATCCACACAATAGTCTTCAAAGTGTATTAAGTCGTTGACTGAATGGCTTAAGTTATTACCGCTGTACATCTCCGCAGGCCAGTAATCTCGACCGCCCGCTGGCCGGGAGAGGTGAGCTAAAAATTTGTCTTCGTTATGCTTGATGGAGGCAAAATGTCTCGCAGTCCTTTTAGATTATACGGGTGTAGTTCATCAGAACAGTCTTTAAAGTACATTTTACTCAAGAAACGTTATATTTTAAGTATTAAATTACTTTTTAGTACTTAAATCCTGTTTAGATTGATGCTAATTGAAGGGATAAATGCAGCAAAGCATTTTATGTAGTGTCGTCAATGAGTATTGTGCTAATTTTGAAATTGGTTTTGTTCTCTCGAACATCGTTCGTACTTTGAATTCTAAAGACAGATTCAGTTTTAGATTTTGAGTACAAAATTCGTTCGTACCGAAACTTAAATTACTATGTCACGGAGGCGAGGCTCTCGAACATAGTTCACGGTTATGTCCGGATTGTGCGGCGAGTTTGACATGAGTTATGACGTCACACATCGACCGCACAGGATGCGACTTTCCTCTCTTCACTGCTCACGGATATTGAGATCGCTAAGGTTTCCGATAGATAAATGATTTCGAATGGTGAACCGTCTACAGGAGCGGGCAATGTTTTGCGAAATTGCCTGTCACCGTTGCGGCGGCTTTTCCAAAGAGATTTTTATTATTCCTACAAATGAATTCCAATATCCTGTGTACGATGTTTTGTCATTTTTTAAATTGTTCTTTGGTGTATTCCTTTTATTGAAATGAAGATGTATTTCCGATACAACGAATACTGAATACGCTGTTCTTGTGCAAAAGTCACTAAATAAAGTTGAAACATAATCCTAACGTGATGCTTTAAGTTAAGGACAAATCATTGACAAAAATGAATCATTTTTCTCCTTAATTTATTATTAAAACATCGCTGCATCAATGTTAAAGCTAATTAATTATTCCATCGGGAGAAATGTGAATATTTTTGTTCCGACTGCGCTGTTCCGATGGTTGAGCAAAGGTAGAGTTCGCGTGTCATCAATCACACCGTTCATTCGTGCGCCGCAATGGCAGTACATTTAGCTCCTTAATTAAAGCTTTGAACAGATGGCACACTGTTGGCAAGCCGCCTCATAGATTTCAATTAATTCCTGTCACCGCACAGAATTGCTTATTTTATTATTGAACCGTCAGTTTTGCTTGACAAATAAGCAATGACAATTTACTTGTTAGGCTTTTCTCTTTTAAGCGACTTGACTTAACATAATAGTGTGCAGTGTAACTTTAGACAACCATTTTGAAACTACAAACATTTTAGTCGTCAGTCGAAGTGGTAGAGAATTATGATGAAAATTAACATCAATAACGTGAAAATCCAAGGGAAAACTTCGAGGACAGGACGGTGTTCTGTGAGCCACTAATCGGCTTGTCACCCCACGCCATTGACTTTCATATCACGTAGTTGCAATCTGCATACCGCCAAGTTTAGGGGAGGCAAAAATATTTTCATATCAAAGAAACGGCCTTTGTTGGCCTCGAACTATAAACTTCGAAGCTCACGAGATTAGGTTGACCCAATTGATTTAGATCATCGATAACGTTTTTATGAATAAAGTTGATAAGTTCTTTATCAACTTTTTTATTACACGAAATATGAACGTCTTACCAATGAACTTTTCAGACGATATTTGAGATTATTGTCGATTGTTCAAATTAATTCGTTTATTAATTAGATACTATCTACTATCATGTGTAAATGTAGGCATTTTCTAATGACTTTTAGCAATCTATACTAACATTACAAAGGGGAAAGATTAGTACTTTTCTATGTATTGAAATAACCCAAAAACTAGTGGGTCGATTTTAGATTTTGAAGCGACGTCATCACTGAGTAACATAGGGTGTATGTATATATTTTTTAATTTCGCGAGTAGTGCGAATTCGCTAGGAACAGCTAGTGGATAATATTTTCAATTAAAAATCGATCATAACACATTAGAAATTAATAATCATCTTAAAATATTAGTTAAAGGCTTAACATATTGAAGTGATTTATTAAGGTTGCGTTATTAAAGTTCATATAAATTGGATATGAATGAAAATTAATCTAAAGGAGTGACACACGCCGTGCAATAGGCGTCGGCAGTACTCGGAGTTAATAAAGACGAGCTGAACGGAACACGCCGTACTTACAGAGATTGATGTTTACCAAGGAATAAGCTTTATTACTTGTCTATATTTGATACTAAAGACTTCGTAGTTCGAGAGGTAGGTTCTATACGTGGCTTCTTCTATGTTCTACAATGTTCTTGGCCTTAATACATTTAATTTGTTAGGAGGGAATGAAGTTAATGACAATATTATATCAATAAAAATAATGTGTAAATGACGGATAGAATAACTGTACATTTTTAACAGTAAATGTTCTCATTCACGTTTAGTTTTCCGTTCAATAAAAATCAAAGTTTTAAAATCCACCTTTCAAATATGCGTCAAGTAAAAACATCGCATCCGATTTATGTCAGGCCGTTGGTGGTCTGAGTGACAGTGACAAATGACGTCACACGACGGTCACGCTTCGTGTTTTGCGTCACTTGGCCATGTTTGTGACGTCACAGCCGAGCCCAGCTCGTTTGTGACCTACTCGTTTGTTTGAAATATGACATGCTCGTCTGAAGCCTGACACTGGTAGGTGAATTTCTAAATAGGAATGTCTTTTTAATTTTACGCATAAACTTTTTACAACTTGAAAGCTTTCATTATTTTTTATACAAGTACACGCATTTCATTGTCATCACGTATTTCGTTTTTTGTAAATTCCATAATCGTAAGATAAGTCGAAAATAATACGAAAAGTCTAGCATTAAATCTCGCTAACAAAACTTAATAAGTAAACAAAGCTGTGACACAAAATGTACGAGGCCCGGGAGAGTTTATCAACTTTCATTATATCAAAGTTTTAATGATGATAAATCGTGTGCTTAAATACGTATTTAGAATCGTATTCTGTCGCATAACGAGAGTTCGCGTCTTCTCTGGATAATTACTGTATCATTAATAACTCTGTCGACGAATGAGATACCGTATTAATTTGACATCAACCATCAACACTAATATCATAATCCGATAAATTAAGATGCGATGTAAAATATATTAAAATGAATATTCATTAAGGAATAACAGTTCATAACTCTGTGAATGTCGTAGCTATCACGCTGTCGCAAAAGTAGTGAGAAAATAAATTCCTATTGAAAACATTTTCATTATTTTTTATAGTTTACTAGCTTTCGCCCGCGACTCCGTCTGCGTGGGAGTAAAAAAACAAAAGTGAGTAACCTATGTGTTCTTCCAGACTATTCTCTACATCTAATACCAAAATTCATCGGAATCCGTTCAGCCGTTTAAACTACAAACTCTGAGAAACATCCATCCATCCATCTAGACTTTCGCATTTATAATATTAGTATGATTAATCACTCTTTTCCAAATGACGCTGGCGACGTATTCTAATTTCTTATAATCCTTAGATTTAACGTTGCATTAAGCGACCACATGGTGTTTTTTAATGCTTAAAATCTTTTTTTCTACTTTTTACGCAAATAAATACAATAAAATATAATATAACATAACAATTATCGCCTTCCACAGATCTATATGCAGCGTCTACGTACTTCGACTGTACATTTAATAATGTTGTACTATTAGTAAATAGTCGACAGGTGGTCCTTTACCAGCCGACCTATTTGGCTTATAAGACCGAGTGATCGCGCCAAAGCTGTAGCACAACATGTTCGTTATGTTTATAGCATAAGTACTGAGGCATCACGCCAAGATATCTTAGCCGATATGATGTAAGGCGACCGTAATCGTTTTATGTAAGCCACTTCCCATCTGTACCGATATTAATTGATAAATAGCATTTTAATTCGTTGAGATGTTTAGTTTATTTACATTGCTATAACAATTTAGATGGTCTGTTATTTTACATGCTAGATAGAAATAAGGTTGTACCTTTAATTTCTAAATTGTTTATTATTTCTTCATTAACATGTAGTTTGGTATTAAAATGTTAAACCATCTGAGAATTCTAGAGAAATTAAAGCAAAATTTGTGTGGATATAATAAAGGGAAAATTTATTTAAATAAATATTTGCGCATAATTTTGTATTACAGTTAGTTTTATATAAGGGTTTTGTTACAACTGTAAAAACTCATTAGGACTAGCACGAAAATTTTGGATTACGTAGCAATGCCCCTGTCGGGTAAAAACAAATCTCATATTAACCTATGACGTAACGAATACTTTCCCACAAATTTTCGTGCCAGGGTCCCCAATATATGAAACATAGCATATTACTTTAATATTTTCAAATAATTTGATTCTTCAAATCTAATTTAGCGTAGGTTTTATTAAACTAATTATAAGAAACGAACTTGTTAAAGTTTCGCCAAGCTGAGCTAAGTTATGGTCTTATTTAACCGACTACTTGAGAAAATACTATTATATTCCTTTCTTAATTTTCGTGTAAACTTTTAAGTCTTTAAGTAGTTTGTGCTTTTAAAGTATTACTTATTTTTTATTTTTAGGACAATTGGTTTGAAGTAACTTTTATTTTTATCATAATAATGTTTGTTGTATGTTTAAATTTTTTACTCGGATTTAGTGTTCTTTGAACGTATTTTCAAATTAAAGACAGCAGAAATATGAAAAAATGAAAGAGTAAAAGTTTCTATAATCTTTTAAATATACTATAATAACTATTGACAGCGACTTCATCCGTGACGAATTAAAAAACAAAATAGTAAGTTTTAGCATATGCTACTTAGCAATAATGAACTTTCTAATGTTGAGAATTTTTGAAATCAAATCTTTCCTCTTTATAAATTAGTATAGACTTTTAAATAAATCTTTTATTAGCAACAAACATGTTATTTAATCACATACGAGTACAGGGATCAAGGTGTTTGAATTGTGAATTCTTATCTCCACCAAACAGGCCAGTTAAAAAGCTTTCGGACCTTTCATCAAATTCGTAAAGCGAATATTCAACGAAGTGACCGTTAAATTCGACAGCTTCGCATAATACAACATATGACTCATAAGCGATAGGTTACACTAGCGTTTCTGTGAGCGTAAGCGGAAAGCGGAGCGGATGCTAAAGCTACCCATTCGTTCATTCAAAAGCATCCGATAAAACATTTTCAACCGAACTGAAATTGGACTAAATTGAAAACCCCTTTTACTCAGTAAAACAGCGCCATTCGAACGGCAAAGTGGTCATCAAAATCGTTATTTCGTATTCAGTTACAGAGTTACAGGTTTCAATTAAAACTGTTTGCACATTTGATTTTCAAATGTTAACTTTACTAGTAACACGATAAAAACCGTGTTGTAAATGTTAAATGAAGTTAGAAAACGTTTCAAATGAACACCCGGTCCTATTTCAGCCGGCAAACATTCTCGCGGGACTGCTTTTAAATAACAGACTAACAAAACTAAATACTATTTGATAGAAATTCTAACATTTATGTGGTCTCATGTTTAGAGTCACCTCCATGTTTTGTATTAGGAATTTAAATTTAATTTGCAGTCAAGAATAATATCATTACAAGCCCTGATAACATAAGATCCTTAGGGCCGGTCCCACCACTGGCTGATAGAGGCTCAGATAGCTTAAAAATGACGTCACTGTCTCACATATTTCACATATTCGATTGTTATCCGACAATTTTAAATTGTTCATATCTATACTCTATACTAATATAATAAAGCGTAAACACACACTTCTTTCTTGCCTAAGATGTCAGCAATTACAGCATGTTTTTAAATATTTTTTTTTAATAAAAAGCCCTACACTTAAGTCACGCTTTAGGCTATATATTTTCACGCCATTAAACTTAGGGGGTAAATATTTTGGATAAAAACCCTAATGTGGGAAAGCGCCCATAAGATGCTGCCAACATCAAGGAAACAAGATTGCCATGGTTTGTCATCATGTCATGTCATTTTGACATTTGCAATTGATAATTTGACAAACGTAGATAAACAATGAAATAAAGTTTGTACAATTTCAAGCGGATGAAGCCGCATGAGAACAGCTAGTATACGATAAAAATTATTTATATTCGTTTTTTCGTGTATTGAAATTTACCGAAAAGGTTAATAAAAGGCGATGATAATATTTCACTGAATATAAATTTAATCCTAATAACGTTTATAGGTAATTTTGCACATCTAATATACGATTGGTGTCACCATACTTATAGATTCCTTGTCGCATACTATCGCTCTACGCGTCCAAGCGTACCCGCTCACTAATTATCGCGTA
>LD688931.1:1526978-1546716 GCA_003118335.3 Papilio memnon | reverse complement strand
GACATCTTAGGCAACAAAGAAGTGTGTGTTTACGCTTTATTATATTAGTATAGATATAGATACTGTACAGTTCCCAGTTTCCTACACTTTATATTTCAACATTGTAGTTAAAACTAAAGGTGTGTACAGGCCTTATAGAAGTTGATAGCGTCAATGTTTGGTCATGATTACTATTGGATTAAGCGTATGTATAACGGAATTAGATATTATACGTATCGTCTCCAACTATTGTTCAAATACAATCCAAGTTTCCACTTCAAACATCGACTAATTATTCAATTGTAGCCCTCTGAGACGATCAGCTCGGATGTAACAATGCCTGGTTACCGCTCCATTAAACATTAATTCCTATGGGTGTTTATAATACAATGTGTTTATCAAATATACAATTACGAAGATTATTGGTACAGGAAACTTAAAGATGTGATAAATTTTTATATTGATGTAATCATTTAAAATGTAATAAACAACTGAGTTGCAACTAGAATTTTATATCATCGCAATGTAAGAAAAATGTTGAAACAAGCATAACTTAGAAAAATATCTTAATGGAGGTACTGAAATGTAAATCCCAGTCCATATGTTACGTGAGCGAAACTTAAGTAAGGGACTAACCAAATAAGTCTCCCTGGAGCTCACTTATTTTTCTTAAGACTGCAGTCTTTGGACTTAAGAGAAAATGAAAATTAATGGTGGCCGTGAGTATTTTTTCGTGTCGGTTTGAGTATAGACCATTACTTCAGGTTTTGGCACGGCACCTTCATTTATTATGTAAGCCACTATGTTGATACGTCAGCCCAAATAATGTAGATAGAAAAATCTTTGACTCTAAAGAAACGGACGAGGCACTAGCCCCCCATTGCTCGGAATTAATTCTGCCACTTTCGCAAAGTGTGAAGTTAAGACGGTAACCACACATGTGCAGATCATGCTAATACGTTTAAGTATTTACTAATGCATAACGACTCAAAAATTTACTCACAAAGTGAGTACACGAGAAAGCAAGTGTCGAATCTATTGTTCGTTTTTTAAACAAACGAGAATGTGCGACCTAGATAGGTCCTGTCGTTAAAAGTCAATGTAAAGATAGTCAAAACTGGTTTTCCAGATAAAATACACGAAGTATACGTGAATCGCTTATTGCTTCCTTCCTTGCAGACCAATTATTCAAATTTTCTTTATAGAGATGAAAGTGATCGAGAGAATAGATATTTCCTTCACTCCGCCTGTGTTTCAATCGAATTTTTATGCGAAATTCTTTTAATAATAACGAAGTTTACGCTCCGCTTTGTACAGATGAATATTAGGATACTTTGAGTATAGGAATTGATAAAAATAACAGTGACGTTCAAAAATATAAGAAAGATCGTCAAACAACAGTGCGTTATTTTTTAAATTATTTATATCATTAATATTACATTTATTATCGGTTAGATAATGATTATTTTGAACTAACACGTTGTACGAGTAACAAAGAGAATTAGAGGAAAGCAGTTTTATGTCGTGAAAAAAAATCATTTGTCGACTTGTTCATTATGTTTGCTCGACAGATTTGCGAGAGCCGTCCCATCAATCCAATTACTTTGAATCAAGAAAAATCACCAGAACTTAATAAAATGATGACCATTCGGCAACGATATCTTAATAACTGACAAAAATGCCACCATACGTTCTTTTTAAACTAGCTGTTACCGTGCGGCTTCAGCCGGATGAAATTATGAAAATTTAATTTTATCGTTTACATTTGTCAAATTATCAATTGCAAATGTCAAAATGACATGACATGATGATAAACCATATGGGAACTTTGCTTTCTTGATGTTGGCAGCTTGTAGTTTATGGTCCCTTTCCCACGTGAAGATGTTTTTCCAATTTACTTATCTCTTAAGTTTGATAGCGTGAAAACATTTAACCTAAAGCGTGTCGTAAGTTAAAGTAAGAATTATTCAAAAATATGCTGTGATTGCTGACATCCTGCACCACAAATCAGTGTGTTTTTAAAACGATTGCTCGAAAGTGGAAAAATAAATAGTGATTTTTTAAGAAACGCTTTTGCAAACAATGTGATCTAAAAACTAGGAATATGAATTACGAGAATATCTGAATTTGTAATAACTGTGATAAATTTGCACAAATACCAAACATTACTGGGACACTAGAAGTACTCTTACGTATATTGATTTAACCGTAGTGTACGTTTCCTATCTTGACTAGGTTCTGTCGTTCCACATTCAGACTATGATGAAACACAAACTGTGTCACAAGGAATCCAAATTCCGAACGTTGTTTGTATATCTAACTGCCTTGTGCTGGACTAATGGAGTTTTAGATAGCATACACCTGGTCTCCGGGAGTACCGACTATTTCATTTAGCCAGGTAATATCCTTTGTCGCTTGCCTCGCTAATTGCTTATTCATATTCATCGTTTCCCGTTGCTTGCAGCGTTTTTAATTACGGCACATTGATGGCTTTTTATAAAATTCTACGTTCAATAAATTTATAGTCGTGAAAGCTGGTTATTTCCTAAAATACAAGTAATTATTGTTGTTTTAATATTTTTCAGTATCACATATTGTTTTGTATAGTCCACATTATCTCATTTTAATTGTATAATTAGGAATATAGTAGTGTGATAAAAACAGATGCTTTGCTACATTATTGCATTATTGCATTGCATGAATCAAGCTTTTAGGAATTCTTGTAGAAACGTTGTTTTCCCTTCAAAATTAAAACCACTTGCTTTTGTATTAAAACGTTTTATTATAGACACATACATAAAACATAAATTCACGATAAACACTTCTTGTTAAATAATATATTCCGATGTCTTTGAATCTGCATGCGAGAATTGATAGAGCGTACATTGCTATTTTCTGTACAATTTAACATAATAACGACCTTGTGGTGATAAAGTTAGAGTTCAAATTGGGCTTGAAGGAGCACGTAGCGCGTGTTACGGTTATTATGTAAATCAGGTGGTTCGGAAGTGTCGCAACGTTACCTAGTTGCGATTACTTCGAAGACGAGTTACGTTAAATGAAATATATGCATTAATATTACTAATACGGTTATAAACACTCTGTTACAATCAGTTAAATAACAACGTCAAACTCCTTATTAATTATGAGAAAATTCATCACAGTTTCATTATATCATTTTGTTGCTTCGCACCGAAGTTTGCTCCACATGGTCAGTCAATTAAAACCTCGGTCTTTTTAGAAGTTGGCATAAGTGTTGTATAGTCAGAAATGTAGCATCATTTTAAAATACAATCAATTATTGGGTGCCTATTTGTTAGAGCAATATAAGTATTACAAAAAGAATAAAAAGCTCGTGATCTAATGTCGTGGTTTGTAAGTTAATCAAGTTCTTCTTTAATAAATTTTACATTAGGGTAATATTAGAACTGGTTAATCCCTTTATGAGTAGCTCAAAAGGAATTAGTTAAGGCGAGGTCTATTTTACCGTAATGATAGATTATATTCCGCATTCGCTTTGAACTCGACGGGCGGCCCCGCCCGCAAAAAATGCTAGACTGATAGTGAAAACGAAAGGAGCCGATAGGCAAATACCCGCCCCGAATCATGACCTAATATCGGGCAATTTATCACCGACAGACCTTTGTGCCCACGCCATCAATCTTAAGGTTCCTCCTCACTCAACACTCCAACTAATTATTGCCGATCGCGCCTTGACAGTTTGCTTGAGGATTTCAACACTTTTTTCTACACCGACCCTTCTTGCGGCGGGGTAATAATATGAGAAGGTCGACCTTGTTTAATGTCCTACATAACAACGGACTCTAAATTAATTTCCTATATTTGGATATATTGATTAACTGCTTATAATCTTTTCAAAGTTTCCACCATCGCCCAATTTTATACTTTTGTATTGGTCACTGCTTCATCTTTAGTCTAAGATGTGTTTCAGTAATTATCTATACGAAAGCGTATTATAAAACTTAGATGTATTTATTTTTCTTTATTTATACGGTACTCATATTAACTTTTGTTCTTCGCAACGTCGGACATACTTGAAATGAAGTGGTCAGTGGCTCCCATAACTTTTCTCGTAAGCGCCTTCTTAAAACCGCCAGTTCTCTTGTTCTTTTATTTTTTCCAACGAACAGCTAAATACTCAGACGCTGTAAGAGGCTTTTTGTTTATTTTCACAAAAACCCTTTCTTTGTACGCTGAATGTTCAATGACGTGCTTAATATTTTATTCATATCACATTAGCTATCGATTTTATCTGTATTTTACATTGAGGAAGAGGGTTTTCGCGAAATAGACGAAAATACTGATCAAATACGATTCTACAAAGTATAAAAAGCAAATAATATGCTAAGATAAAACAAAGTTAGGCAGAAGACATGATAAAAAAAATTCTTTGTGTCTAAACATGTTCAAAATTTCTACTTATTTTACAAGAAATATTTGCATGTGATTATAAATTTATAAAGTTATGTTTAAATACCAGCGGCACAGAATGCTTTGACGTGATTAAAATTATATAGAAAAGGCGCCATATTTTAATGTGCTTTAATTAAAATAATTACTTAACGACACGTTGCGTTATGCAAATATAATCACAGTAATGAGTGAATCCTTAATATGACAAAATAGCATATTGTAGCATGTATGTATGTGAGTGAATAAGTTTTACAGGCACAAGAGCCGCGCTAATGTTATTAAGTATAATAATATTTTTCAGTGGGGTCTCGGCTACCGGCGTGCACGAATGCCTCTGAAGATGGGGCCATTTGCTTTATTACATTTACATCAAACGCCCGTTAAACCGGCCGGCTGAACAAAATGTTGCATGACATTTCGCATGTACCTAAATTACACACTTCATCATGTTTAATGCCACATTCTCTTAATGATTTAAACACCGTATTTCAGCTAACAGGTGATTTATGTGAAATGTTCAAGTCGTTTTGGAAACCGGTTTTAATATTTAAAAATAAATCGTAGGTGGTCTATGTGATCTTTGAGGTTATGCTCTACATCTGTGCCAAATTTCATCGAGATCCGTTTTGAAGATACATAGAATCAAATATCCATCCACAACTTTTGTATTAGTATGCTGTAAAAAGGCGACAAAAAAATATAAAATGAGATAAATGTGCAAAATAATTTGCACACATTCAGTTATAGAAACAAATTTTTCACTTGAGATAAACAAAGTATTTAGAGCAAAAACTGATGAATTTTGAAAACAAAATATTTCAAGTTCTAGTTAAACTCTACAAATTGTATTCAAATACTATTTTGAGTTTGAACATAAACACAAGTCGAATGTAAACACGGCTGTTCGAGTGTTCTCTAATGTAAAGTCAATTTCGAAGAAATAAAATTGTTCAAATACGGTACAAAAATGCATTTGAGCATGTACATATGTATCAACAAACGTAGAAAATATTTTTTACATTGCCTTTTGGCTAATTTTGAATTGCAGAACTTTTTGTTTGCGAGAAGCACTATGGGATTGACATGTCCTCCCAAGGACAAAAATCCCCCCTTCCACAGCGTAGAATAAAAAAAAAGAACTTTTTGTTTACAGTAACTAAATTAATTTTTTATTTGTAGAATTAGTATTCTATTAAACAATTCCAACAAAGCTCCACTTTATATTAGATATAGGTTTATATTCTGAAAAGGATAAAAAACTAACATTACATGTTCACAAAGGAGTAAAGAAATAATGGCTAGGGAACAACCGTTGCCTTCGAACATGGTGTCAGAGTCAGCACTTACTAAAGCAAATAAAAATTGAAAAATCTGCAGACCTCAAATCCCCGGAGGGCGCGCGCCCGCACGTTCCATACGACACACATGTCGCGTAAACAATGGACATTATTTCAATATAACATATAAATATTAAAGTAATGTATAAAATAAATATTGAAATAAAAAACCTATCTGAGACTTTGCTTTTTAATTATGCCAGGCGTTTTTTCCTACAATCATTCACTCAAGTACATGTTTTACAAATATCACGATTATCTGAATAAAGTAATGTTGTAACTCATAATATTTTTTTTACTTTAGATATTTCCACCTTTATAAATGTGATACTTGTATAAATAATATTTCCATTTTAGTATCCACAATTTGATAAAACATACTTGAGGTTATAACATATTTCGTAATCACAATAACATTTCACCGTTGTCAATAACAAAGGTAGAACCAGTTATACTCGACGCACGATCACTGGCTAAATAAAGAATAAGGTCAGCGACCTCTTCACTTTTCGCCATTTTACGAAGTGGAAAACACTGTTCGCGAACTTTAAATAATTCTTCTTTTTGGTCTTTACTTATACCACAAGCTTCCACAAAGTTAGTCTTCGTACCGCCAGGGTTGACTGAGTTCACACGAACACCATCTTTTCCGAGTTCTAAGGCGAGACATCTTGTAAATTGATCGAGGGCTGCCTTCGACATGCAGTACGGCAAGAAATCCACGTCTTTAATTGGTTTAAATGCTATTATACTGGAAACATTGACGATATTTCCTTTAGATTGTACAAGATATGGCGTAGCAAGGCTAGTCAGTAAATATGCAGGACGTACATTAGTGTTTATGGCGCGGTCAAATGGCCCTATTCCTTCTCGTATACTTCCACAAATTCCAACACCTGCGTTGTTAACTAAAACATCTATACGTTCAAATTTTTCTATTGTCGTTGATATTAGTCTCTTTACATCTTCGTCGTTAGTAAGCTCAGCTTTGACGATTAATGGTTTCATCCCTTTAACCTCTTCACATTTGCTTGCATTGGTATTCAAGGCTTCTTCATTTCTTCCAACGAGAACAACTATTGCGGAATGTTTCGCGAAAGCGATAGCTGTTTCTGCTCCAATGCCGGCGCTCGCACCAGTTATAATAACAACTTTGTTATTGAAGTCCATCGCTCTTGAAGTCTCAATGTGAACTGGCATAAAACAGGTCCGCTGCAGCGAGTTCAATGTCATGTTTATGCAAAAGAGCATTATCGTGCAAATCACGTTTGAATCCACATACCATAACATTATGATATCTTGTAAACAAAAGGTATACCTTTAATTAAATAATTAGATTCACAGTAAAAAGGATTTTTGTTTCAAGCTTTATGCATATTTTTTAGCATTTAAAAAAGTAATGTTACTTAAACATTTTGTGAGAATATTGGTGTTGATTATTGTTTGTACATTATACGAAACGGAGTCTCGTCTATTTCAATATTCTCGGCGATGTACAATTCTCATTTGATTACATCGTACATTGTAGTTTCTTTCGCACTCTCATATATTCGCTGCGTACAAAATAAAGACTAATGGTCGGGAGAACAAGAACTATATTACGAAAGCTTATAGACTTACGTATTGACCTGTTTATGGAGACTGTTATTTTCTTTTTCTTCGCGTACATATGTTCCCGTTCATGAACTTCTATTTAGATCGACGTGTAGGATTATTCTTTAATTTAGAAGTCAGGGTATTACGCATAGCTTTGTGGTAGTGGCGATGTTATTTGAATTTTATTACTTTCTTTAAATTACGTCTTTTGTATTAGATTTTTTTCAAAATCTCTCCTAGCAATAATGTGAATAATACGAGTAGAGTCATGTACTCATATTTTACGATCAGTTAAACAACAGTTCTATTCAGTTTACTTAACTTATAATACAATGTCTTTCATTATAATTATGACACACGTCACCCCATTTGTAAAGGCATATCATCAAGTTTCACTTCAGTTGTCTAATCCCTTGAGTCAGACTGTCTGAGGCCGTCTATACAAGCAAATACAATATGATTTGTACACTATACTGACCTGTCTACTGACAGTACTAGATGTACCGAAATCAAATATTGTTATACCAAAATTGCGGCCCAAAAATGAAACCACATTAAGGAATAAAATCAAAAATAAGTTTGGATACGAGTCCAATATGTTTTAAATTATTTTTATGTCAAGTTTGTATAGAAATATCGTGTGAAATCGCTTCAATATTCTTATAGTTCACGACAATCTTAATTCCTTTTTTAATGCTTCAGGAACGGCTTTTTCATCAAGAAAATATGGTAACGAATAAATAATTTTCTTTTCAAGACAAATTATCTCGCCTTCTAGACTATTTTTTTCTTGTGTATACCTTTAAATTGAGTAACTGTCTAACTTTTACACCACGGGTGTCCAAAAGCTAAGGATCTGCGCAGTAGGTGGTACCAACGATGTTTTATCGCACCATGAATTTAAAGTTTTGTCATCGATCATAGATAATCACGCTTATATTACGTTTTATTATCAAAATAAATAGTTGTCAAAAGCAGAAATCGAGAGACGGTACTATTTCTTAAAGGCTGATGAATTCTGTATTTTTTCTGCACGACCTTGTCAAAACGTGACCCTATTAGTTAAATTGCTATGATTCTCCTTACGCAGGATATTTCCTACGTTGTTACATAGATTGGATTCAGTATGTTTGAATAAGCGCCTTAAGAAAAAGAGTTTTATTTTGTTATTGAAAATATGTAGAATCTGGTTTGCTTTTTGGCAATCTATTGTGTCGAATGAGTCCTTTTTTTGTATAAATATTCTTGAAAACCTCAGAATCGGTAGCCGAAGAATCAGAGTTCAATAAAAACTCGATATTACTTACTCGTATACGAATTACTTTAAACAGTAATTTAAAGCATCAAGAGTTAACTCTATTGTTAATCATAGATTGAGCAATGTGGAGGCACAGGGGTTTCTTAATAGATTGCATGTAGCATTTCTTTTATAGTACGTACCTTATGATTTGGTTAAAATAATATTTATTCAAGGTTTTTAAGATAAAACATTAGTATTGAATAAACCAAATAATGGTCCTATTGCCGGTTGTATCTCCGGGGAAAATATCAAGATATGTTCGTTTCCGTCAGCACCGTATGTTAGCGGTTTGCGGGAAATTTTGTAGGAAATCTCTCGACGCTTACTCAACATCGAATAAACTTTTATTTCACTGTGAAGTGTGTTATCATGTAAACCATCTGATCTACTTACTCGATAAAAGAACTTCACCGCATCTTTCCGTCCAAAGATGGAGCTTTCTAAGAGCTTTTTAACAAAACCAATTGATATCAAAGTCAACAAAAGCTGTATCGGCTTTAGACTTGGATATATCTAGGAGTTCTTGAAGAAAATTCATTGTAAAAAACGAAGATCTGTTACATCCTCTTTATTTTGAAGAAACAACTTTGTTTAGATTTTACTTTAACAAAGTTCAAGACATTAAAAAGGATTTCCGTTTGATGAAATTATGGTATATTTTACAAAACTATATTTGCTTCTGGGTATATTGTGCGCCATTCATTATGTCACCAATACCAAAGAGACGAATATCATTGTGTTCAAATACCTCAATACGTTTAATGCTTTTATCTTTATATTCTTAAAGCCTTAATAAATTAAATTGTTTTATCTGAGCCTGAAATTGCCATTTTTTCTTGATATAAGAAAAGCAAGGGCAGCAAACTCTGACACGCCATCCATCAGACCCTCAAGGCCTATGACAAGAAGGCTTACTGCTCTCATGAATATTTATCGCTCTGTTTATTCCCCAAACCGAGTTTCTTCAGGAAAAAAAATATTGTGACTGTTTTACAAGATTCTCTTCTACTTATGTATGCTCGAGGCGTATTCCAATATCAAAAATTAATTTCCTAAAATGTTTTTATCCTTTCAAATAACATAGATAGCCTGTTACGTAGTGACGTGCATAAATTATTGTCGATGTGTTAATTATTATTATATAATATGCATTAAAATTTAAAAGTAAAAAAAAAAGATAAATTGCGTACCTCCTTTTTGGAAGTCGATTAAAAATAAGGACAAACTTTTATAGTTGTTCGGTTATCCACTAAATTCTAAGGTTAATAATGCAATAGGTAAAGACCTCTTTCAAATCGCACGTTGGTCGCTTTCGTTTTCAGAAGTCAATATCTAAAAGCATAAAAGTAAAGCTCGGTCATGTTACTGTCAAAATTAAAACTTCTCGAAGTACTCACAGAACTCGTAAAAGAATGAGCGGGCTACCCCAACATCTACTTTGTTTGGACAGACTTCTTTTGATCAATCATGACAAATTGTATTTTGTTCGAGGAGTAACCGTCACATTGTTTGACAGTTGTTTACTGGAAGTTACGCTCTGTGGCGTAAATAATAAAGTTTATGTACGTCAATATTAAATTCTTAATAACGTTGAACCAACAATTAGATATTAATTTATTACAACAAAACAACGTCGGAAACTTTTTGATTGAAATGATTTAAATTTTCTATATTTTGTAAGGAATAATTTCTTTTGACAACTTTACAACGAACATATTTACATTTTCGTAATAATAATAATAATGAAGTATTAATAATTGTATAAATTTAAATTATTAAACATGGAAAAGAAAGCTATTTGATCGCAAATACAATGCATTCGTTCCATACAATGCATCATTTGTAACATTGAGCAGGTGCGTTTATCAGACATAGTCCGTTCAGCAAACATAACGGTTGCCATTATTATAGTTGTGCAAAGTTTGCTCTCCGGAGTGTCGGCGCATCCTGACATATTACCGATGTGGGACACGAAAGAAAGCAGTTATTCATTGATTCCGCGACACATCTGGCGACAAAACGCCCCCGGCTTTCCATTCTGATGACCTGACTTGACATTTTTATTGCTTTCCATATTTTCTTAGCGGCCTCCGAGGCATTCGCCGTTTATGGAGGCCGACGTGAATTATTGTGCAAGTTGAAAAAGGACAGGACATAATAACATCACGATATCGCCGGTACAATTCAAGGAATGTCTGAAGTTATTCCATTATAGACAGCGCTTTGCTGAACTCGCTGCAAGTTCAAAATGGTCTTTGGAGTAAATTTATTATTAGATTTATCTCTACGAACTCCAAGGAAAATTAATTTAAAAATCATACTATATTACGAAGTGATTGTGATGTTCGTCAAATTTTATAATGTCGGATTGGACATATTATAAATTCTACAAATTTTGTTAATTGATTTATTAACAGCGAGTTGTTGCTATGAAATCAAACTTATATGAAAAATAATTTGTTTGGTTATACTTTTCGTTCAAAATACGGAAATGTGAGACTTCCTATTGTCGGTACTAGGTCTCACAATAGTTTAAGGTGCGTTGTGTTGCGAACAATGAGTTCGGAGCAGTTTTCATGTCGGAAGTGGCATTACACTGAAAATTAGCCCTCGCGATAACGCGCCAACACAAATTAGCGCGCGCACGCGAGCACCGACATCGCTTGGAGAAAACGTTATGACTTTATGAACCAATTCCAAATTTAATTGTTTCTAGCCACCCTATATTTGTACTAAAGTCATTATAATAAATTACTAACATCATTTTCTTACTTTTGTAATTTTATTAATGAACTAAACCTCAAATAAATAATGGTTTAGGGCTTTTGTTACAGTTAGAAATAAAATTAAACATGCTAAGTTTGAATTTTAAACACTAGGTTTATGTAGAGGGGCCAAAAGGCTAACAATAAGAGAGAAAAGGCTAACAATAAGAGAGAAGAGGTGAAAGAAGAACCTTTAATTTTAATAGTTTAAAAAAATTAATGTTTTTTTAGAAATTTTATCACAATTACCTTAACATAAATAGCTATATAAACATTAATTTAATGTGAACAAATATATCGTCAAAAGTTAAATAATCAAGAACGAAAAACGACGTTTGGAAAAACGTTACGAATTCTACCCGAAATGTAAATTTCCTCGACATGTATTGTATAGGATGCTGTTATTCAACGCCCTCTTCTGGATCTGAACTATAAATTAACAATTGGGAGGACAAATCCATTGATCGTTTCGAACTATGCTCACAATTGCATTGCGACTGCACGCAGCAGTGTATAGTCGAAGTTATAATAAATTACGTTCTATTGTTAAGCGGGACTGGGTAAAGTGAACAAGGAATCGTTGGAACGTGATTCGGTATTTTATTGCAACTTTACCTATCATCTCATGTTTATGTTACGTTTGAAGTGCTCGATTGGTTAATTTCAACAATTGCCAAGTACTTACTGTTTATATATCTGTTAAAGTAATCAGGAATTGTTTGCTTTTGAAATGTAGTAGGTGCAATAATTCTTAGTATTAAAATTCCTACCACGAAAAACGATGTTTCCACATAGTTTTGTAGCGATTTCCCTAGAGTATGTTCTTATATGAGAAGGTTATAACTAACGAGAGTTTCAGTCATACATCTTAATACAATCTTTAGATTATGATCTACTTGAGAAATATTTTTGATCTACAATGATCTATTGTAATCTTGCTTCTTGCTAATAATATAAATGCGAAAGTTTGGATGAATGTTTGTTATTACATATCTCCAGAACAACTTAACCAATCTTTTTATATAAGAGAAGGGAGCAAACGAGCGGCCGGTCCGATGACGAAACTCGGCGGCAGGAATCGTTCCAAACAGCTCCTCGGAACACTCCCCGTGGTAAATGCGGTAAAGGATGCAGAGGGAACTGACGTCCCTCCGCAAGGCCAGAGGATCTAGCCGATCGGTAATCTTGTTGAAACGCAAAGTATTAGAACACATAGGCTACTGATTATTTTTTAATTTTGCACATACAAACTGGCTGTCGCCCGCAACTCCTTCTCCGATTATTATAATAACATTTATAGAAATAAATACGATTCCAAGTTAATTTCTATTATCCCGTTACGCTATGATGTATAACCGTAGGTAATAATTAGATAATGAGCGTATTAAATTTTCATAGACAAAGCACTTGTTCTGTTTAGTAGTTCATATTGGAATATATTATTCAAGTGTAAGTACAAAACAATATTAGTTTCAGAGTAAATTTATCCATTACTAATAATATTAGAAGACGTCAGAAGCTTGTTATTTAATACTTCAGAGTATTTAATTAAAAATAACAAATTATAGTATAATTATTTCCATAATAAGATACCGAGAAGAATAGAAAAATATATCTAAAACTGAAATAAAACATTTTCATGTCCAATGTTATTATTCATTCCGTTTCGTAATCTTATAAGAGTCCTTCTCAAACCGAAGGGAATAATTATTCGTCCAAACCATTATTGCATTTAATATGAATGTTGACTTAAAAAGCCTTATTTGCGGATCACAACGGTTGAGCCACTGAAACGTCCGCATTTGTATAACAATCCCCAGAGAAATCCGAGGCCAATAGCTCCAAGCTTTGCTCGCCCGTTTATCTGAAAGCAATCAAACAAATGCCACGATAATGACGTTAGAAGTAACGTCGCTTTTCTTACTTTTGCTGATGTTAATATTGTATTACGCGGCCCAATGGACCTTTTGTTCGACGAAATAATGAGCGTCATAACGCCGGGTCAACTCTGATGTTACATAATTGTTTACCGACTCCTAAATATATCATTTAAGTTGTTAATATCGTTTTTAACGTGAATAATCTATCTAATATTATAAATGCGAAAGTTAAGATGGATGGATGTTTGTTAGAGTTTGTAGCCTAAACTGCTGGACGGATCTCGATGAAATTTGGCACAGATGTAGAACATTGTCTGAAAGAACACATGGGCTAATTACTTTTCTTTTATTCAAACGCGAACGGAGTCGCGGGCGATGGCTAGTGATACATAAATTATGGTTTCTTTTTTGATAGTTAAAAAATTTTCGATCCTCTCCAGAGTCCAGAGTAAAACTCAATTCGAATAATATTGTGAAGTAAAGTTTAGTTTTTTTTTTGTTAACGTAACGTTTGAAAGGCACACAAGACTTATTTATTAAAGCAATACTTATTTATTATTTACATAAAATGTTGCAGAGAAGAAAATAAAACTAAATCAAATTATATAAGGCTTCGTATATTTCCCTTGTCTAACTATATGGAGCGTCAGACCGCTGTCGGTTTTTCTATATTTCATTTTTTCAATGTTTTATCACTCCAAGACAATTGAGGAAACTCTAGTATAATATACATAAGGTTGTTTTTTTTTCAAAAGGTGTAAATTGGAGAAGTCCTACAATACCACGAAGTGTTGTTGTAGCATAACCGTAGAAATCCATCCCTTTTTATTGTATTTGACAAAATAGAGATTACGATATGTAACAATGGCAGTGGAAATGGGTTTTTATTTTAATAAAAAATCCTTTTGTTTTTTTCAGAATGCTGTCATGTTTACATTCTTATCTCGTTACAATAACGAGCAATCAAGATGTCATATTATAAATGTGAAATTTTAGATGGATGGATGTTTGTTAGAGTTTGTAGCCTAAACGCCTGAATGGACTTGGGTGAAATTTGACATAGATGTAGAGGATAGTCTAGAAGAACACATAGGCTAGTTACTTTTGTTTGTTTTTAATTCCTTGCGGACGGATTCGCGGGCAAAAGCTAGTTTAAAATAATAATGTGATAGTATACAGTATTATTAGTATTTGTGCGAAATAATAATATCAATTACGTAATCAACCGCAAAGTTGTCCGGTGTTGATAACCAAACACTATTGAATTTACTAAATTAGGATTAATTTCAGATCATGAATACCAATGGATTGGAATTGCGCGGTCTTGTTACATACAATTAAATGGTCGCAATACAAATAGAGGGAAATGAAGCTAATGTTACTAAACTTATTGACTTTATGCATATTTGTTTTAGTCAGATAAAACGTTTTTAGTCCAAATAAAAGCGATAGATAAATTAAGTAATTATTATTTTATGAAACCCATTATGTAATCACACGAAATTCATTTCAGAGTTTCTTTCAACTGCAAAGTGATTTTATGTTCTTCATGTTACACAATTTCTATTATTTTTAGTAACGTATCATGTCGAATAACGTTTTTAAAACAACCACTTGTTAAATAAACCTTGTAAGGGGCGTAAGTACGTCGATGTAGACTTGTAGGTACGTAGGTAATATCATGAGAATTTTCCCCGGTTTTCTACACGGTTACCTCTGATGCGAGCCACTCAATGATACACGTGAATAGAGTGTCCGGCGCTGGGTCTTTTCAACGTTTATCGTACGCCACGGCCGAGGGAGCCGACACAATCGCCCCAAGGATTGAATACGTTGCCAGGTAAATGCCTAGATTTTGTAAATACACGCGTCGTCGCTCCCGTATAAAATGCTTCCACTTTAAAATTTAAATGAAGACAAATGTCTACGTCCGCCGACGTGTGTCCACGGGATCTTCACAAAGGATTATAATGAACTCTTTGAATAAAAGAACCGCTACGACTACAAAAGCTCGGGCTATAAAATGAAAAGATTTGTTGAATAGTTTTTTCTGTCGTGCACATACTTCTAGAGATAACAAGCGAGTCACTTTAATTCATGGTATAATTATTTTTATACATAGATGGAGATGGTTTTATTCTAACAGTAGAAATTACGCCGAGATATTTAACCATATTTTGGTAGGTATAATACACAGGTATGTGTTGTTTGGAAAGTAGATCATTTATCTATATAACAAAAGAAATACTGATGTCTTTGGTATCTATATATACTAATGGTACAAAGCGTAAACACACACTTCTTTGTTATTTAAGATGTCAGCAATTACAGTGTGGTTTTGAATAATTCTTTTATAAAAAAAATCCTAACACTTAAACCACGGTGTAGGCTACATTATCACGCTATTTAATATAGTGAGTGAATAAATTGGTAAAAGTTGTATTGCGAAAAAGGGACAATAAGTGCAAAACCAATAGCAATAAAGAAGCAAGATTGTCATGATAACGGTAATTGTAAGCCAATAGCAAGGATCGTAGTTGTTATTTGAACAATTGATTTTAACATTTGCATTTACGGAATGTAAACATAAAGCTTTTATAATGGTATGCGGATGAATCCGCACGGAAACAGCTAGTCATAAACAATATCAGGAACTACTAAGAGGAAAAAAAATAAACGGATTACGTGGATAAATTGACAGCATATAAAGTGCACAGTCGGTAGCCGACGGCGAGGACGCGACATTCGCAGCCCATCGATATGCAAATACCGTCACTGCGGCGTTGGTAACGCGATCTACCTGCGACTACCGACTGCCAATTTGCAAGCAAAATGCATCGCAACATGATCCATGCCTACAACTGCAACGAAATTCTTTTCGACATAACATTACTCCTTAAACGTTATAGGCCAAATAACATATAATATTTTCTTTATTTTTCAGAAGTTTAATGGCTTTGTTTTCCCCATTGCGTTTCTGTTAATTTATTAGTTTTACTAGTTTTCGCTTGCGACTCCGTCCACGCGGAATTAAAAAAAAACAAAAGCAAGTAGCCTATGTGTTCTTTCAGACTATCCTCTACATCTATGCGAAATTTCATCGAGATCCCTTCAGCCGTTTAGGCTACAAACTCTAACAAACCATCCATCCATCTAAACTTTCGCATTTATTATATAATATTAGTAAGGTTGATTATAACCTCAAAAGGTTGAGTATTTTGTTACTCAATGGATTTTGCTCGACGTACCAAATACCAAATGTTAATATTCTATAATATAAATTAAAAAGAAAAGTAATAAAATATAGTACGCGGTAATTTTTCGCGTGACCTACTTAGTGAAATCGGTTAAGAACTTTTCTTAGTAAGTTTTTTTCATAGATTGAAGTATAATAACGAAAAGTTTTCAACTTTAATTTTAATAGTAAAAGGAAGAACCTTCAACAAATTCACAAGAAGTCTTCCTTACCTGGAAATAATAAAATTAATATTAATATTCAAAGAATAAAGTAAAGCGCTATTTTTTACTAATCTATATTAATATAATAAAGCGTAAACACACACTTCTTTGTGGCCTAAGATGTCAGCAATCACAGCATATTTTTGAATAATTATGTTTTTAATAAAAAAACCCAACACTTACATCACGCTTTAAGCTGTATATTTTCACGCCATTAAACTTAGGGGTAAATATTTTGGATAAAAATTCTAATATGGGAAAGAGACCATAAGTTGTTGCCAACATCAAGGAAGCAAGATTGCCATGGTTTGACATCATGTCATGTCATTTTGACATTTACAATTGATAATTTGACAAATGAAAACAATAAAATAAAGTTTTTATAATTTCACGCGGATGAAGCCGCACGAGAACAGCTAGTATGTAATAAATGGTAAAAACAGATAGTTTTATATACCTTTAAATATACATAAAAATAAAACTATAATATTCTCTATTGTAAAAAGAAAGTTCCGTGTAGACTTGGGAGCAGTAAATCATTTTAATAATTGATCCGTAAGGAAATATTCATGAAGTTCCAGCTGGAGGTGCTCCGGATAAAAACGGATGAGAAATGTACCTCCTCGGATATCTCGAGTGACCGGCCTCGGAATTATAATATGAGCATTTATATTATAGTGGATATGTTTTTACTCTACAATATGTATTCTTAGAACAGATGTGGTCTTATGAACCTCTACAGACACACTTATATAGGTCAGTCAAGACGTATACGTTTGAAGACCTGATAGTTTGAAAACGTTTATTTTGCAGTACTGCTATTCAGTCTCCTTTAAGTATTCTTTGTATTAATTACTCAGATTAAATTATATTCAAAATCATTTTAAAGCAATAGAGCGCGCCTTTGACTAAACTATCGCACAACTGTTTAGTCTTGCTTCGATTCCTATGAGCTAATATGGAGGTGCGCACACTACTCGATTTTTAGTTGAGCAACTAAACAGTGGAATTCACTGCGAAACAATCGACAATCGCACAACTGTTCTGCGATAGTTTAGTCAAAGATGTGCGACCGCTCTTAATACAGACTACATTTGGTACGTATTATCTTAGAAAAGGTTATGCAAAGAATAGACATGAACAACAAAATAAGTACATAATAATATAATACTGTTGTATCGTATTCTAGAACGTTCCTTTGATGCAAATACGAACTATAAGCAGCTGCAATTCAAGAATAAAGTGTTCTAGATTTCGCATCGACGAACTCAGTTTTTAATCTTTCGAGAAATTCAGTAAATTCCTTTTATACGGCAATAAACGTGTCTGGGAATAAAATTTTGAAGAACGAGGCGAAAATTTTCTAGCAAGAAATTCTATAAGAGTTACCTACAGTTATTAACACGGACTCTTGTACACTTGACGTTCATAAAATTTATGCAGGCCTTCTTTGTTGTTGTAATTGCGCCGAAATGAAAAAGACAAAAATATCTTTGCGAAAAAAAATTGCTTACTTAACCGCCATCTTAGGAATGGGTAAATAATTCAAAAGAATAAAAAAGACCCAATGAATTCATAATTTACAATTTGAATAACAATGACGAGCAAATTAAAGGAGCGGATGTAAAAGCTCTACGATAACTTGAAATCGATTTTTAAACCGTATAGACATCAATAGATTTATTATCAAAGGCTTAATTGATGCGTACTTAAATTAATATAACTTACTTTTATTACTTTTGGTACGATCAAAATATAATTCTCTTCACTTGTAGTCAAGACAAAAATACGCACAATGACGCAAAATATGATTATGACGTTTCGAAGGTAACCGGATCATTTGTTTGTTTAACTAATGGCCCTAACGTTCGATAACCGTCCAACGTCCCACAAACTTCATACTTCCCACGCTACTATTCTTAATTTAAATCTAGTTCACTTGTATTGATTAAAAGAGTTAGCCACCTTATCTCACAGCAAAATAAATACTAGAAGACAAGACTAATGGAAATTACTGACAACTTAAATAATTGTTAACTATATTCAATAAGAACATAACAAAACCTTAATTTTTAAATAAAACCATATCTAGAAATCATCTACTTTAATAATAATTTAACATAACGCAGACATAACAAGTATTTATTTTACGCTTCAATTTAATAAAAACATAAAATAACATTTAATTTCTACATCAAATGTAACGTTTTAAATCAAACGTTGCCCTAAACTATCTTTTATAACAAAGATATATTTTAACTTAACCTAGACAAGGCAAGAACAAAAAGAAAAGATTTATGCTACGCTTTAATTCCACGAATAGCCTAAAACAACAGAACCTATTAAGTTCAAGGTCTTATACAAGGAGCTTCGAACATGAAAAACATTGTCTAGGGCCTGCGGGAACAAAGAGAAAAGAGGCTTAAGAGGACAGTCAATTTAAGTGAATTTATTTAATGAAATTCCATTTAAGAAGTAACTTATATTTTAGTCACTTTCAATATTAAAGGCAGACTTAAAGTTTCTCTAGTACAAAATATATTAAGTAGCTAAAAAACATCAAATACAAATTCAAAGATATGCGAAAGTAATTTTTAATATGGTATTTGTTTTTTTGAATTAATAACCAACAGAATACAAACGAAACGTCAGTTAACCTCCAATTCTTAACCTAAGGTCTCAAATAAATTTCAAAACTCAATAAACCTGAGTTATAGCACTCTGAAGATTTACGTCCGTCGGATTGACTATTCGTTAGGCCATTCGTGAGTAAATGCCTCTATTAAATTGGCTGTACACTTCTGTAAATATTAATTCAATAGCAAAAAGGTTTAATACGATACATTTTATTGGCTTAAGTGAAGAAAAATCTATAAAAAGTAAAAACACAACTATGTTAATTTTAATAATATCATTGACTAGCTGTTCCCTTGCGGCTTCATCCGCGTGAAATTATAAAAACTTTATTTTATTATTTACATTTGTCAA
>LD688931.1:1515730-1526820 GCA_003118335.3 Papilio memnon | reverse complement strand
TGTAATTGCTTACATCTTAGGCAACAAAGAAGTGTGTGTTTACGCTTTATTATATTAGTATAGATTGGTGGTCAAATAGTTAAAACACGCGTTTAACTAAACAGTATCTAACTATACTTTTGTATAACACCGTGTATATTTCTGGATTCAAATATCTATAAATTCCAATTACAAATATTTTTTGTTCTTTTAACTCTGTTTAATTTTGAGCTTAATCCACCTTTAGTCTCATTATTCAGAAACAGTAGTAAAAATATATTTTAGTGGTTCGATGTCTTATCCTTAATGTCGTCTTAACTAATTGTCTTTCTCCATCCAAACACAGTGACAAGGGTCACAAGCTATTGTGTGATACCCACGTCACATTTCAAGGCGTCTGTTTGGAACATTGTTCTTAGTCGTCAAAACAATTGTATTTGGTCAATACAGGTTAGAGATAAAATAAAGACGGATATACAGAATAAAAAAACATATAATGAAATTGACATTGAATGAATACTTCAAAATCTTACTAATAAATGCGAAAGTTTAGAAGGAAGGGTGTTTGCTAGAATTTGTAGCCTAAATAGCTAAAGGGATCTCGATGAAATTTGGCAAATATGTAGAGCATAGTCTGGAAGAACACATATGCTACTTAATTTTTTTAATTTCCGAGCGGACGGAATCGCAGGCAAAAGCTAGTATTCATATAAATAAATAATCCAGGGTATACGATATCGAAATTCTACACCTTTCTTTAATACTATGTACAACAAAACTGTTACTAAGGCAACAACTAAAACAGCAATTAGCTAATGAAAATCAGCTCAGACTATTAAAACTGTCTTCATCTCCGGGAAATGCTGGCTGGGTGATTTTTTTTATTTATTCAACTAACAAGTTACCGCACAGCTACTTCAGCGTCAAATTTAAAGGCGTCTCAAGCGCTCGCTTAACGCAAATAGAATTTTTATTAGAAAATAATTTTCAAAGGAGGTCCTTATTGTGAATTAAAAAAAAATTGTACTCGTTTTTCCACTTTGCTAAGCTAAATTCCCAATTTGCCTTTATCCCGTCGAATCAACGGAGTGGCACAAAATGAGTAGGTACATCAAAGTAACCTTCACTATTCGTACATGTAAGTATAACAAAAAAGGATCGGTTCAACATAAAACGCAGTCGACTTAGAAACGATAGCCATAGACTCTTGAGCTATATCGTAAAGGACCAAGACCACTAAATAATGCTATAAATTATTGAGTATGAAATATTCAAAGCATCCGTATTGCGGGGTGTGAAAAACAGTGGAAAATATGCCACTACTGTTTACAAGCAGATTTTATCTCTTGACTCGACGCGTTAATTCACTATCACAATCGAAACTCCGCCGGGCTTACCCCTGTACGTTGCTAATTGACTGCTACGCATTCAATACTGTTTGTTCATTTATAAAGCCACTAGATCTATGCTAATTAGAAATTGTTTACATTGAATGAATTTCTACAGCGTATGTAAGTTTGATTGATAGCGTTTATGTTATTGAAATTATGTGTACATTGTTCTTGAAAAAAAAAAATAAGAGTGAATATCTTCTTACGGTGCGTCCTCTCATCATTTGCGATTGTTTATGGGGAACAGTCGCTTCGCTATTTCGGCGAATTTAGGAGTTTTTTAAGGATACTTAGAATTTAGTCCGCTTACTCATTTATCACCCCTATACTAATATTATAAAGAGAAAAACTTTGTATTTTTGTATATATCGAAATAACTCAAAAACTACTGGGCCGATTATAAAAATCCTTTCACCGTTAGAAAGGTAATTTATCCGTGAGTAACTTAGGCTATATTTTATAATTTCACGCGGGCGAAGTCGCGAGTAACAGCTAGTATGATATAAATAGAATAAACTTGTGTATTCATTGTCACATATAAAAAAGGATATTAAATATCAGGATAGATAAAGCGATGGGCCGGTAATGAATATTATCGAGGTAAAATTCTTCAATATCGTAATCGGCAATCATAAATCGATTACTCAACCGCCCGCGGGGACCATAAATTGATATTTAATTCTTGATTTTAACATCAATAAGCTTTTAAGCTTAAAGGATTAATAAAAACCGAGCCTTTCAATTAAATTGGTGTTAATTATTACTTTCAACAGCCATTCTAACCTCAAAAGCTTTTATAACGATAATTGCTATTTTATAGTAATTACATTCTCTAATAAAATACTAAAAAAAGAAAAATAGCATAAGAAGTTTCTCAAACATTAAATTAATATGATTAACCTTAATAACATTCAATAATTAATAAAACAGTATTTGTTAAAATTAAAACTTTAAAATCATTCTGAAAATCTCTCCCAACAAAAATTATTCGAAGGTTCGGGGCATATTTATTAATTTGTCGTTTGCTTAGAATTCGAGGTTCGAAAGGGCGCGTTCGTAGGGCGGGTTGGACGGTTTCAGCGAGGCAATAAGTGCCCCCTTTTATTTCACCGGCACTTTAACTCGGGTGCACTGATTTGATAACGCCGTTTGTTTCGAGAGCCACTCGCGGCCATCATTTTAGGTACGATTTTCCTGGATATTACAATTCTTTAAAAATTAGAAGCGTTTAATTAAAAAAATATAAAATCTCGAATGTAAGAAGTATACGCGGTAAGTTAAGAATAACTTGAATTTTCTAATATTACATTACACTAGTTTGACTTGAACTATGCTATTAAAACGATTAAAATTTTTTAAAACAAGATGAATGTAGTAAATAAACCGACATAAAACTGGTTAATAGTTCTTGTATTTTGACCAATTTTTGAAATCAAAACGCAAGGTTAATTAAAATGAAATAATTGGAAAAAACAGAACAATGTTCTAAGCCAAACAAGGAAGTATTGTGTAAAAAAATAAAAAATCCAATGCGGTTCCAGGACGGTTTGTTTTAGGTGAAATCCAATTTGCAGGTGAACGCGTCCACGTACGTCGAATGCTAAACGCGTTTGCGCTGCTGTCGATGGAATGTCGGTACATTTTCCATTTTTATAACATCGTTATCGAATCTAAAGTAACATAATTAAAAATAGATATTTTTTTGGATTTAAAGCAGTACACAAACATAATGATAGTGCACGTAGCGGTTAACCCAGACGAGACAAGACAATAAAAGAAGCAACCTGACTATTACTGTAATGGGATTGACTGGCCAGTGAATCCAATCAGAACATAATAAGACTAACGTTACAAAGAGAGAATATATTTGTATAAAAGTTTACGACACATACGTTTTATACACACGCGTTTTATAGAGAGCTATTTCAGTATAACGCGTAGTTATTATAAAGAGATATCCTAAATTACCAAAGGTAATACGGAGTAATGAAACCTTGGTGCCCACGACACAGGCATTGCCTAGTGTGGGCATCACTAGATTAAGCGTATTAACCACAAATCGTTATTATTTAAGTTAGTATAAATGTAATATAATTGTTAATCTTTTGTCTTTTAATAAATTATTTACATTTATATTTATTCTAGCTCTCTTTTCTCGCGTGCTTTAATTGTTGTGTATTAGCAGTGTCTGATGTCGATCCCGCATACATTGAGAATAAACCGACCATTAAAAAGAAGCATTTTACATTGTAATTATGTAGTTATTTCATATCTATATATTTGTAAACTACAGAATATTGTCACATAATATTACTTATTGAAAGAAAGTTTTGTTTGCTAATTACACGAGCTTGCGACTTGTTACAAAGTCAAAAACCTTTTTTCTCGGCTTGTCCTTAAATCATGGTTCATGTAAAATTGTTATTATTATGTTGAACCGAAAGCCTAATTCTGAATTCTCTCGATTTAATTTAACATTCTCTTGAGACTGCACTCAGAGACAATTGTACCGTAGAGTATGTGACTATTTGGATTTAACGTTTTAATAAGTATCTTTATTTTGTTACTAAAGCTAACTTGATTATAATTTTTAGAATAGTTATTTTGATATCTGAGTATGAAAACGATTGATGCCGATTAATGCTATACTAGTTATCTATACTATTATTATAAAGAGGAAAGACTTGTATTTTTGTATGTATTGAAATAACACAAAAACTATTGAGCCGATTTCAAAAGTTCTTTCACTATAAAAAGCTACGTTTTCACTGAGTAACATAGGCTGTATTTTTTATTGTTTTTCTGTGAATTTCACGGGGACGAAGTCACGAACAACAGTTAGTAAACTGTATTTACTTGTATCAATGGATATAAATAGGTGCTATTTTTAGATACTTTTAATCAATTCTGAGAGAAATATTTCGAATATTATTAAGGACTTTATAATATTTTGAAAATGGTTAATTTTTTGTGTTCATTGAATATCGAACCTAGTTTCACCGTAAAAGAGCTAGGCTTTCTAACCATTTTACTATGATAGTGCCATCCAAGATTACAAACTAGAAAGCGTTTCAGTTGATTCAGATTAAATCTGTACTATCAAAGTTGTTACAGCTATGCTAAGAACTTTAGCATTAAGAGAGTACACACTAAACTAATCTACAGAGAATTCAATTAATCTTAAAATTAATTGAAATTATCCATGCGTGTTAAGGATAGACTAAAATCTATTACACATTAAGTACTGAAATAGAAATTACACGAATACGTAATAAACTTATTAAAAAAGTAAGTACACAAGATTTTTTAATTGATATTGTATTGTAATCAGAGATGTAACTTGTACCAACATTTTAGATTAATCTATCATTTGAAAGTGGGTGTAATTGAAGATTTAAACAAAGTTAAAACAGTTTAATAATAATAACGTCCTTCTCCCTATTATTAAAATAATGACATTATTTTAAAGCTGATAAAACGTTAAGAGATTCAGTTTCTAATTAGCAATTAAATTGTTTTTCTACTCTATAAAGGCAACGGTTAAATTACTTGGAAATACTAGTAACAATTAGTGCTTTTTTCTACCGTATACTTAATTTGTATTCAACTTTTATTACAGTTTAATATAGTTTATCCTTTTAAAGATTAAATTCTAAAATAAAATGCAGTATTTTATATAATGTTTCGTGAGATTAGGTATGGTTACATAAGACCTGCCTTTAAGTAGATAGTGGTTAGTTACATAATAGAATTATAGGTGTCCTTTTGTGCCGTACTTCTTAGAGAGGATTTTAAGGTACTTTACTATTTTTGTTATTGCAAAACCGCCTTTAAGACATACTTATCCTACGTCTACGCTTTTCTTCTAAAGAAAAGATGGGAAGGAGAAGTAGATTTGACAGAGGAAATGAGCATAGGAACGGGAACTATCTTCTTTCCAGCATCCTCTCCTCCGTCGTTTATAGGTAGACCACGCATCTCTAATTACGAATGTCTGTCAGCGGTAGCTATTTTGGCGAGTTCGGGCGACCAAAACTCTAAAAGAAATCTGCACTAAGAAACTGCATAGTCCAGTTATAAATAAATGCGTCTAATTACAACCTACAAGTAATACTTAAACCTAAGTAAAGGTCCATTGTAGCAATAACCAGAAGCCCGACAACTTTATGAAATAGAATCCTTCATTTTCATCACATCGCCGCTTTGGTATTTCAATAAAATACTTTACTTGTGATTGCAAAAGTTGTGAACGGTTGACTTTCAGCGCTGGTTTTTCCGGCCTGATGTATTGTATGGAACAAAAGCCTCTAGAATTTCCGCTGGGAAATTGACAATACACCAACAACAGAATTTTAAGTTTAATTAATGTTAAAATCAGTGTAAAAAGTTGATAAGTGTGTTGCGTACCAAAAACCTATTAATTCACTTAATGAAAACCCCCGGAACTGTTTATAATGTGCTTTGACATTAATTGTATTTATGTTAAGCAAACGACTCACTTAATGTAACGCGTTAGGTAATTATTATGTATTATTTAAATAAATAATATATTATTATTATTTAAATTATGTAATTGTTTCATTGCTCAGGCTCATTAAAAGGCCACAAGTTTGAATGCACACAAGGAATTTATGCATATTTAATAATACAATATCTTCTATTTGAAAACAAAACGAATTATTTCGTAGAAAATAAATAAATAAAAGGCAAATTGACTTGACCTTTTCCGGGATCATAGACTTCATGAAAACTTCAAAGGGAACCTTCAACATAAATCATATTTTGTTTTTCATTTTGTCTCCGTTGAAAACAAAATATACGCAATTATATTTGTCTCCAACAAGATTGTTATCTAGCGAGTTATACAACAAACCGCTCGTGAGTCTAAACGATTTCGAAAGACGTCGTATTTGAGAGAAAGATATTGTTTTTTCAACAAAATAACACAATCACTTCTAATCTACTTTTTAATTTTTAGTCACACTCCTGCGAAAGATCCAACGCACAAATGTTGTAATCCAACCATTCTCCCTTTATTAATCTCAACTACGATTAAAACAAAATAACAGTTTACAAAGCACAGCTAGAACTATGTACATAAAATAAAGTATACCAAATAGAAAACTAAAACAATTTAACTCAACACCTTATTAAAAATATAAAGCAAATATTTTTGTAATGTAAATGTGCTTAATGAAAAGGGATAAACCTTGTTTACCGGAAAGTTTTAAAGCTTTTCGCCTCCAAATTAAGTTTTAATCCTTATTGAGTTGATAAAATGTGTGCTCGGGGGAATCCTTTTCGAATTTATCTTAGATACGTTGGCCCACATCGCACTTGGCGGTGTGTTTTCATTTCGGATTTAGTTGGAAGTTCGCGCCAATCCGAACGTTACCAGCTGAGCTATTCCTAGAGGATATTTTCTTTACCACTTTCGACGTGGGATCTTGACGACTGGCTTTTGTGATTTAAAAAGATTCGCTGAGGTAAAACCGCTTACCGTTACGTCGATATACGGCGTGTTTTGTCGATAAACGAGAACTATCCTATTAGATTCACGGTATACCGTAATACGATAAGGCTTAACACCATCAAACCTGCAACCATTACTTCTTACTACACACTTTCAGAACCTGTTGAACTATTAATAGATAAATTTATCGTTTTGATATACAATACTATTTTATCTAATTACATCATGAACTTGTTTCCTTGTTATTTCTTATCTAATCATTTAATACAGCTAAAGTTCTTTCATCATCATCATCATCATCAGCTCACTATACGTCCCCACTGAAGGGAAGCCTACCCTAATAAGGGGTGACTAGGCCATAGTCAACCACGATGGCCCACTGCGGGTTGGTTGACTTCACACATATCTTTGCATTTCTTATCATATATGCAGGTTGCATCACGATGTTTATCCTTCGCCGTAAGAACGTCGGGTTAATTATGTACATATGAAAAATCGAAAATCACATTGGTACATGGCGGGATTCAAACCCAAGACCTGTAGATTACAAGTCATGTGCTTAAACCACTGAGCCACCACGCTCTATAGTATATTTTAAGTTCTTTACAAAATAAAATTAAAGGTCTCAAAGTGATACGCCTATTAGATAAACTGTAGAGTTCGACTTTTCGGTTATAACTGTCAGTTTGAACTGATCGTAGGTATGTTAAGGCTTAAGTCATAAATGCTTCTCATAACAGTTCATACATTATCTTAAAGCAGTACAAATTTAAATCAATTTAAAAATTTCGTGCTAGCGAATCCGTCTCGCTTTTCCATGGAATGTTAATGGAAGCAAAATATATTATTCAATGCTCTAAACACTGTTCTCATAAAACAGCTGTCTAACAGCTTTACTTATCGGATGAACAGGGTTTATGCAGATAATACTTGCGACACATTTGAAGCCATGCAATTTAATCGGCTAACTTTTTGCACTTTGTCATAAATAAATACCATAACGTAATGTTGCAATACCACAGTCGCAATGATCTCATGTTAATTATAAGGATTCGACATAAAAGCATCAAATTTATATTACTTCCACTCCTAGAGAGTAGCTTAGGATTTTTCAAATGCTTACCTTTATAAACATAGCTCAATCTATCTCATACTGCATTCAGCAAAACACTAAGTCAAATCCACACAAACAGTAGGAAAATGCAGCTGAAAACAAGACTACGTTCATTCACATCATTTATTACCACCGTTGTTTATCAATTTATTTATTTACATCTGTATGTCAATGAAAGGTTCGGCCACTGTTCGAGGAAACTCCCGTATCGCGTCTATCTCTCGCCGCCTATCAATAGACACTATGTTGGTTGTTTGAGGACGTGGTGCTAATGAAGGTTTAGTTGTCGCGGCGCAGGCAGAGGGCGCTGGGGTGCACGCGGCGGCTCGCGGCGGCGGCGCGGCTGCGACTGCGGGCGGGACACCCCTGCGCGCCGCCCGCCCTGCACGCGGGTCGCCGGGACGCCGATACAAAATTAATACTTGTTTTGCTAAGAGCGATTTCGATTTGTCGACCCCCAAATTTGGAAAGTTTGATCTTGTTAGCAATTAAAGTTGTCTTAATATTCAGCGAGGAGTTTCTTCTCGCTCGACTAAGCCCGAAGCGACTTCTGGAAGCGCTTATTTCGATTCTGGAAGCAATTAAAGTTTGCTTTGCCTTCGTAATTTAAATTTTTACTGAATATAATACAGTTAAATATATTTGTCGTGAATTTAAGACTCAAAAATTATTTAATGATGGATAAAAGATTACACACATGTACAGTACTGTGAGTACGGACTAGACTCGACAGCGGACATTTATCTATCACAACTCTTCATCATCATCATCATCATACTATGATGATCATAGAAAGATATTATCATATGCAAAACAATTTGATATATCTATGTTAGGTTTGTTATGTAAATGATATATAGAATGGGAAATATACCTGGTTCATAAACTTATATAATTTTTATTCAGTAGCAGGTTTCATCTCGGCATATCTAAGTTATGAGCGATACCTGTGGAATAAGACTGTGTAACATTTGGAACGGAGAGCAGCTCAATTTTATTAAACTGGAACAGTACCAATATTTCGCAAACTTTTGCGGGAAGTGAGAGAAAGTTCCATTTCCTTCGTTTAGGGATGGATGGAGATGGACGGGCGGATCGCTCGTTTGCATTACATTAAAATACATTTGCCTCTTTTGTGGAATTGTTGCGAACAAACATTATATCTCACTTTGGTATAACTTGTCCAATATATCAATCAAAATCAATAAAGTACGTTATTATTGCTTCTCAAATACAATGAATAAAGTTTATTAATCTTATTTCAAATGACATTCATTTTCGAAATTATAATAGTTATTGTGCAGTAAATGAAATAGTTATTGTGCAATAAACATTGTTTTTTCCTTGCATACAGCAGCAGTAAATGCAGGGCCTTTTCATGAATAACACAAAAAGCTATCCATTATTTTATTACATACGTAATAAAGTTTTTTGTGAGTTACTCCTGTAACAGCACTATACCTGCTCTGTAATGAAATTGAAAACTAAATAAATATGAAAAAAGTTATTTCCTACAAAATAACTGAGTAACTTCTATTCAATACAAATTTAAAATGAAAAAAATAGACACTTTAAAATTAAAATAAACGTTTACAATTAAAATAAATCTTATACTAATATTATAAATGCGAAAGTTTAGATGGATGTATTTTTGTTAGAGTGTGTAGCCAAAACGGCCGAACGGAACTCGATTAAATTTGGCATAGACGTAGAGGATTGTCTGGTAGAAGACATAGGCTAAATTTTGTTTTTTTTTTTAACGCGGACGGAGTCGCTGGCGAAAGCTAGTAATGATTATAAATGTGTCCGAATGGATTAAAAGGAATATGGGGGCGCGAACGACCTGTTGTGTAAGTGAAATCCGTAGCAGTGAGTTCAGGGAAGATAAATATTGTGACAAAAGCCCGCCAGCCCCGGAGCCCCGCAACCCCGCAGCCCCGCAGCCCCGCAGCCCGCAGTCAGACACGGACAAGTTATAGCGGACAGGCTAAAGCAAACAGACAGAAAGGGGCTCGAGTACGTATTACATTACGAAGGACTAGCAATACTTTATTCGCAAATAGCTATCTATAGGAGTTTTCGTTGTTTTTATATTAACAAGTGCATTATAAGCTATAAAAAAATCCCTTTAATGTTCTCTATATTTGTTGCACTCCTGTAATATTATTAGTGTTCGTAATGTTTTAAATTTAAGCTAAATTTATTATTTTTTAAATCTCACCTTAACTAAATATTGATCTCGTAGTTTTATGCATCCTGTAAAGGAGAATGTTATCGATTTTGTGCAGCGCACATGTATGCGGTGTTGAAAATGAAGTGGTCAGCGGTGACAAAAGTGTTTCATCAAACGGACAACGAGTTGACCCGATTCGTTCCGTCTATCTCTATCCAATATGACCACATCAATATGCCGACAAAAGCGACGCCGGTTGCTACCACTATGCTATATAACTGTTAGTTGGTATACATAGGTACTAGTTGTAATAAATAAAGTTATGTTTGTGAATAAAAATAACTTTTGTAAATAGCGTTTTGTGGACGTGATAAACCTTTCTTGGACACAAACAATTTTTATTTTGAAAAAAATAATTAATTGATTGAGATAAACATTTAGCCTTCCTCTAAACATTCAATATTAAATTAATAATTATTAGTCAGTTTTTTAAATAAAGTTTACTATATGTTCTAAACTAAACCATCTGTCATCAATCAAAATGTACCGAGTTACCATTAAAATAAGCTTAGACCAGGCCACTTGTAAACTTCAATACTAAATTCTCCGCATGATGGATGACGATATGTGTACAAATTGGTATTTAATAACGTGACAGGTGTATGGGTAATTTGATGGTCGTGGTACAAGCACATTAGCAAAACGAACGTCCCGGTCTAATGAATGGGCTTGCAATTGAAACGCCAGTGGATTAGAGCCAACTCCTTTATCTCTTTATGTAAATACAAGAGTAACAAGCTAACAAAATTCTTAAGAGACCTCTTAAGAACTCCGTCTGCCAACGTCCATACCACGTTGAACACACCGGTTCTCGTCCGATCACCGAAGTTAAGAACTCCGTCTCAAATTTTAAGTAATATTTTTGGACATTATGTAGTTATTTTATTGTGCTTGCTATTA
>LD688931.1:1452924-1471184 GCA_003118335.3 Papilio memnon | reverse complement strand
GTTTTTATTTACTTCTTAATCAATGTTAAGATAAATTTAATGGATCGTTTAATTTTAATCCTGTTCAATATACGTTATCGTTATTAAATGATAAATAAATAAATTTACGTTGTATATCATTTAGTTTTTATTTTAGTTCAAGCCACCTGTAATTTTGCGACATCTAAAATGAATTTGATTGTGTCTTTTATAATAGCAAATTTTATTGCAGTAAATTGTCATGTATTGAGCACTGATGTTGAATCGAATGGTGTCTACAATTATCTCGCAACGATAGGAGTCGAAGAAGCAGAGAGAATTAGAAAACTTGAGAATGAATTGTCCAGTCCTGTGCAAAGAATCGTCGGTGGATCATCCACCATAAGCAGCGCTGTTCCTTACCAGGTAAAGAACTTATTTCTTAATATTGTACACTAACGTAAATGGCAGTCAAGGAGTATTTATTTTTGCGTATTTATGTCCATAACAAAAGTTATAATAGATTTAATATTGAAATAACACGTTTTATCTGTCTATACATATAATAAAATTGGTGTATCTGTTTGTAATGTCAATAGAAAAATTCCAGAATTCAGGAAGATGACGTATGCTGATAACGAATATCGCATTTAAAAATGTTTCGTCTGTCTGTCTGTCCGCAAGCCACAGGTGTTCGGGGTAATTTCCGAAACGGCTGAGCCTATTTCGACCGGACTGTCACTGAAGGGTAGCTAACATAGACGGGCATATTAAAGGGTACTTTGTAATTATCTTAATATTGCGTGGACAAAGTTGCGGACAACAGGTAGTATAAAATATTTACCACCCGTCTGAAATTGGTCTGCAAAATTAGAGAAATGTGAATTATAAAATAAGTAACGTATAAAATGACATTCCAGGTAGGCATGACAACAAAAATGTTCCGGCTTCATTATCATTGATTATGATACTGTGATAATTATTTAAATTTCGTACACATGTGTTTTTACAGCTAAGTTTTGCATATCTAAATAATCGTTATTTCATACGTTTACAATAATTAATCATGAAATTATTTTCACTGACTTTCAGAAAGTATTTTTTCCATAACATAACTTAAATAACATTTTTCAAAGAAGATTGGTAACAACGCCATCTATTAGAAGAATGAAGTAATTTATAAACGAGAGCTTTCATATTAAAGCTAAATTATTTTAATACTAGCTTTAACCCGCAATTCCGTATACGCGGAATTAAAAAAAACTTAGTAAAACCATGTGTTTCAGTCAATGTTCTATATCTGTCATTCATCGAGATACATAAAGCTTTGGAGATAGGATACACATCTTAACTTTTGCATTTATAATATTAGTATTATTTAATTTCTACAGGCTGGACTAATTATAACATTACGAGTGGCCAGGCAAGCGGTGTGCGGAGGTGTCATAATCGCTGACAACAGGATCCTGACTGGGGCCCATTGCAACAACGATGGTGTTAACATCGCACAGTCCATCCTTGTGGTGGTTGGATCTAATCTTCTCTTCTCCGGCGGCACTAGAGTACAAATGCAGAGCGTAGTCATGCATCCGGGGTACAATCCTCGGATCATTGCAAATGATCTTGCTGTTTTAAGAATACCAAGAATTTCTTATACATGTAAGTATTTTAATGAACAAGTTTAACGTAAAGATTGAGATTTTCCTTCGTTTTCCTTGTTTCTTTTTTTCGCCCTTTTATATGCAGTACTAACTACTGGACTTACTACTGTACCTTGGCCTAATAAATATACAAGAAACAGTCCATGATTGATGATTGTGTATTCTTGAGAGTTCTTTTTATTTTTCAGTTAATGTTCAAGCAGTCAGTCTACCCTCCGGCAGTGATTTGAATCAAAACTTCGTAGGTACAACAGCTAGGGCATCTGGATATGGCATCACAAGAGACGGTAGTTGTCAAATATTTTATTTATATTAAAAAAGTATTAACGTTTTATTTTCATTAAGTAAAATTTCTGCTTATGTCAGTCAGCTATGATCATACTAATATTACAAATGCGAAAGTTTATATGGATGGATGGATGGATGTGTGTTAGAGTTGTAGCTTAAACGGTTGAACGGATTTCGATGAAATTTGGTATAGATGTAGAGGATAGTCTGGAAGAACAAATAGGCTACTCTCTTTTTTTTTAATATGACGCGGACGGAGTTGCGGGTGAAAGCTAGTTAATTTATACAAATGAGAATTTGTAATTTATATAATTTAATTTAAATTGATGAATTTTAAGTACAACAATTTGTCTCAGACAGAAAGAACATTTGAATTATTTCATAACGTGTAATTAACAACTATTTTGTTCACAGGTGCGAACATTGGCACTCTACAGTCACTGAACGTGGTCAATCTCCGTGTAATCACGAACAACGAATGTACATCTGCGTTCGGCAACTTTATACAAAACCATCACTTGTGTACAAGTGGCTCCGGCGGTGTCGGTATTTGCAGAGTAGATACAGGCGGACCTCTCGTCGTAACCAGTGTTTGGAGAGACTTGCTTGTTAGTTTACAATAGTACTAAGTAACCATTGCATATATTAACGTAGATAGAATTGGAAATCGCTACACCGGAATTCACATAGCTGAGTTTTATTATACATGCTGTTTAAATACAAAAACTAAGCTGTTCAAGTAATCGGAAATTTAATTGAATGTAAGAAAGGCCATCATTTAGAAAGTGACTAAAGTAACAGTAAAAGCGTGCGTACACCTGAAACTAAACTATCGCACAACTGATTAGTCTCGCTTTGATTCCTATAGGCATAGAAGTGCGCACACTAATCGGTTTTTAGTTGTGCAACTAAACAGTTGAATTTGAATTTTAAATGTTATCATCTAATGTTACAGATTGGCGTTGGATCCTTTACTTCGAGTCGAGGCTGTCAAGCTGGTGCTCCATCCGGCTTCACAAGAGTCACTTCTTTTGTCCCTTGGATTATATCTGTATAATATTACGAATCGACTTTATACTGTCAACTGAATTTACTGTGGCTGTGTACTATAACATTTTTCTTAGAAATATATTACATTTATAATGGTAGCTAGTGGTTTAATTCAATTATTTTATAGTGATATTAAATCATCCCATTTACCAGAAGCCCACATCTTAGATCTTTAATACTGCGTATCCAAAATCCAATAAAGCATGAACTAATAAAATAACGTTAAGAATATTTCTTTTCAACAGTACACCATACTAAAAAGTAACAGTGGTAGAGCTTGCTTTAACATTTCCAACGAATGAGACGGCGCTCCTGTTACAATACCATGACCTCACAGAAGACAAACGTGAAGTTGAAGCAATTCCGCGTTTCGTCTGATGACTGCGTGTGCAAGAGGCCTGATTTTAGTACATTTTCTTTTCCCACTATACTCTTATAAGTATGAATTGAAAAGGAAAGTGGATTTGACGAAGGAGGGGACGCATAAGAGGAAAATATCCTATTTCTGTGTGTCCTCTCCATCGTCAATGAATGGTAAGGCAACACATCTACCCTAGCGGATGTCTAGGGGCAGCGGTCGCTTCACTGTTTTGGCGAATTCGGACCACTTACTTGTTTGTCATAAAAAGTATGTCTCGATAATAAGCAATAGAATAATATCTTATCATGTTTTAATACTTAATTCCGGTTATTTCCAGAACATCTGTTATCTATTTATCACTCTGTGATTGAAACTGGCGCCACGTAGCTAAATTTTGAAAATAAAATCAGCAAATCTTTTCAAATAAATAAATGCAGCGTCAATTTTTAATCACTGCTTAATAAGATAAAGATTTGTTAATAAATGATGTGTAAATATTAATTAATCGAAGGATAAATGGAAAGACAAGTGAAAACTAAATTACAGTCAGATCGTTTACTGCAAATAGATAAATAAGTCTAATTAAAATAAAAATGGTAAAAACGCGTAAGACACAGCTGCTCTACTTATCAACGTACAGAAAATACACTAAAATGGAGAGCTTCGCCACAGTGTTGTAAGCAAAAGTGTCGAACTTAATGTTCTTTACAGAAGATCATAAATTACTTATTACCGCAGCAACGGAATGCCCTGGTTTGGAAACCCCCATGTCTATGACAGGTATACACATTTCTATTGTGCACAATTTTAATATAGTCACCCCTGTGGCTTTAATTTTTTTCCTGTTCATTTCAGAAAAAAACATTTCTTGAGGTAAAATTTCCGGGGTAACGATAATCCAGTTCGACGTATTTTTTTTTTAATTTGAACATATGAATAAATTCAAACAATATTGTATAACATGGGAAAATATTTGAATTTAAGTCATTATACTATTCTGTATTTTTCGGTTACGTAATGATGCTACTAGAGTAACGTTTGTGGAATCAAAAACCCTGAAAATTGCGATAGTCGATTTTATAATTCTCGCCCCCCTCTTGATCAATTAATTATCAATAATAATATTCTTATTACCAATCGATAAACAATCTGTATTGTGGTATTACCCAAATAGATCCATAATCAAATAAGATAAATTTAACAGATAGTTAAATTTTAATCCTTCCTAGTATCTATTATCATCAAACATGAAAAGTATAAATTGAGGATTTTTTTTGGGGTTTCCTATTCACAACTGTGTTCAGTCTTCTACCATTAGTCAACGCTTCTTCGAAAATGTATTCTATTGTAACTGTTTTGTTGGCAGCTTTGTTTGCAGTAAATTGCAATGTATTGGTTGCTGAAACAGAAGCAAACGGCGTCTACAACTATCTTGGCACTATAGGAATCGAAGAAGCAGAAAGAATTAAACAGCTGGAATATAATTTGCCCGGTTCCGTTCAAAGAATTGTTGGCGGATTTGATGTGGTCAGCGCAACTATACCATACCAGGTAAAAAAACTCTATTATTACAAAGTTACATGTAAAAACCAAAAAGGGTGAAATATTTAACATTATCTATGTTTTATTGAATTAAAATGTAACTATTATATTTATTTCTAGGCTGGACTAATCGTTGACTTAAGTCTTGAAAGACAAGCAGTCTGCGGAGGAGTGATCATTGCCTTCAACAGGATCCTAACAGCCGCCCACTGTAACGATGACGGGGTTAATACCGCGGAGTCTATCACAGTTGTCGTAGGGTCGGAGTACATTTTCATTGGTGGTGTCAGAGAAACTGTGCTCAGTGCTGTCATGCATCCAGAATACGATCCTAAAATCATTGCTAATGATGTAGCCGTTCTACGCATACCAGGATTACGTTTTGTTTGTAAGTTTTTTTTATATCATAAGGTGGCAAACGAACAAGCGACCACCTGAATCCACCAAAATCTTGAAACGACCGCTGCCAACAGATATTCACAATAGCGGAAGCGTTGCCTACCCTAGATCGACGGAGGAGGAGACATAAGGAGGATATTTCCCCTTCCTATGCGCCTCCTGCACCCTAAAATCTACGTGCCATTCGCAACCTTTGCGTATAAGAAAAAGGGTAGGAAGGTAAAGGGACTAAAGTTGGGCCTCCGGCAACACACTCATCAGACGAAACGCGGAATTGCTCCCACTTGACGCCTGTTTTCTGTGAGGTCGTGGTATGACACCAAACGAGCCGACCCATTCATGCGAAGATGTTAAAGTGGACTCGTAACACTGTTAAGTTCTGTTAAGTTAGGAAGTTCTGCTGAACTTGAATATTTTTAGAAACAATTGCAATAACAAAGATAAGCAAATGATATCTCACTGTTAAACAGATTGTATATACAGTTTTATTTTTTTCAGATAACATTCAACCAGTCAGTTTACCCATCGGCAATGAACTAAACCAAACCTACGAAGGTGTACACGGTCGCGCCTCTGGATTTGGTATCAGAGGAGATGGTATGTAATATAAGATTTATTTTTCTTTAAAAACTGCATAAAGAAATGACAGTAATCCCTTTATTTGCCTTATTCCAATAAATTAGAAAATCCTTTCAATTCTTTACTGGATCTAATGCAAGTGCATTTTATTTAATCTTTGCTTTCCCAACAGGTGAAAGTATGGAATTGTATCAATCGCTACACATGGTCATACTTCGAGTTATCTCGAATGCTGAATGTAGATCAGTGTATGGCAATGTAGTACAGGACAGTCATGTCTGCACGAGCGGTACTGGCAGAATTGGCATTTGCAGAGGAGATACAGGCGGACCACTTGTCGTGAGCAGTACGTGGAGAAATATCCTTGTAAGTATTACTTCGATTTAATTTTATGTATTCAAAGCTCTTTCAAAACTATTATATTAAAAAGTAAAGTATTTTGTACCGCAATCGTAAGCGATGGTATCAAATATGCCAAGGTGCTACAGGCGTCACATATCGTAACTTCATATGGTGAAACTAACTGGCACCGATACTAAAGTAGACTAAACTTCATCAACAGCAATAATATTAGTAGCAGCATTAAATGTCATTTTCTATAACTGCAATAACTACATTTTCTCGTGGAAACCATTTTCAAACTCTCTTTGAACAAATAGGATCTTAAACTCTGTTATTTTTCAGATTGGCATCGGATCCTTTACTTCGAGTCGAGGCTGTCAAGCTGGTTCCCCCTCCGGCTTCACAAGAATCACTTCTTTCGTTCCTTGGATTACGTCTGTTTAAATTCACTTGATTTTTAACCGTTTTACATGTGTTATGATTATGAGAACCATTAATAATTCTGGAAATAAATTGCATTTTTGACTAAAACCTTTTTTATTTCAATTAAATGAATACATTTATATTTCTTGTGAGAAAGTAGTTACTGCAAACTCAGAAAAAACCTGCTGCCTTGTTTGTGCATTATTTTTGGGGTTTTTCTTGGATAGATACTATAGTTTGAAATACGGTTATAATAAGTCTATACTAATATTATGAAGAGGAAAGATTTGTATTTTTGTATGTATTGATATAACTTAAAAACTACTGGGCAGCTTTAAAAAAAATCTTTTCTCAATTAATAGCTACGTTATCACTGAGTAACATAGCCTATATTTGTTACAATCTTTATTTCCGCGCGCGCGATGACGCGAGCAACAGCTAGTCAAATATAAAGGTGTGTTTTATTTCTATATTTTTATTATTATCCATTTTAGCGATACGATATTTGTACCTCGATACAATTTACAGTTGATTTCAAATACTCGTCAATTCCAGCTTTTCTTTCAACTTCTTGTAAATCTTATTTTAATCAATATAAGGAAAAATCACAATAATAACGGTTAGATATTAGTAGCTATCATTAGTAACATCTAGATGTGTCTACCAGAGATTTTCCAAAGATTTCTTCCTAGAAATTTTCAATAGAAAGATATCCATTTTAAAATTTCAGCTGTACTAACTGCAAAGAAACAATAGTCAAGAGTTACCTACTTTTTATTTTACAATACAAATAAATACAAAATTTAAATAGAAAAAAATACAAGATATTCTTTTTTGTATTTATTACATTATCAGTTATTAATTAATCGTTACACATTTTTAATCTTCCCAGTATCTTTAGTTCGATAATTTAATTATAATCCTTACTAATATCACATATCTCGTAATCATTTGAATGATAAATTAAATTAAATATTTGTAAATTATTATATTACGTTTGCGTTCTTATAGAGTCCGGTAGTTTCTTGTCATTGGCAACTAATAGCATAAAATAGGATTTTTATGTGATTCAAAATGAAATCATTAGTTATTTTTTTAACAACTTTCGTTATTGTAAATTGTTACGTAACAAATGTCTCAGAGATAAATGGTGTTTATAATTATCTCAATACCACGGGTGTTCTAGAAGCAGAGAGAATTAGAAAATTAGAATATGAACTTTCCAGTTCAGGACAAAGAATTGTTGGTGGGTCTCCGAGCAGTGGCGTGCCTAACCAGGTAATTTGTAAACCTCGTCATTGCTGATCATTGCTTTTCTTTTATGGTTTTCTACTTGTTTTATCTTTTACATGGTTAGATGTCTATTTTTCTCTGACGTATCGCTCGTAAGGCATCTATTTTTAAAACCCTTCTTAATTCCTTCTGAAAATTTTCCATAGGTTGGACTTATCGTTACATTGCCTGGCGGACGTCAAGCGGTGTGCGGGGGTGTCATTTACGCTGACAACAGGATCCTGACAGCAGCGCACTGCAACAATGACGGTGTTAACATCGCCCGCTCTGTCACCGTAGTCGCTGGTTCCAATTTCCTATTCTCTGGTGGTACCAGAATACAAGCAGAAAGCGTAATCTTTCATCCTGCATATGTTCCAGGAAATGTTGCCTTCGATCTTGCTATTTTACGCATACCTAGACTTGATTATTCCGGTAAGTTTATTATCTTCAGCTTTTTATTTGTTAAATGAACTGTTAAGTTAATTAAATAATCAAAATTTGTTTTACTTACAGATAATATAAGCCCTGCATTCCTACCCTGGGGTGAAGATATGAACAATAACTTCGTAGGAGAATCTGTCCGTGCGTCTGGATATGGCATCACTAGAGACGGTATGTGTGTAAATATTAAGATAAACATTTCTCAGTATTAGGATTGTTTCTTTATATTGAGAACCATCTTTGGGAAAAATAAAACCCATGTTTTGCATGACAAAAACATGTGAAATGTAACGTTTATTTATTTATGTTATGTCTTTTTTTGATTAACATTTAAATGCTCTCATTAACATTGTTATCTATATTATTACCAACAGGTGCCAGTATTAGTACACAACAACCATTAACCAGTGTTAACCTCCGAGTTATTTCGAATGCCGAATGTAGATCAACGTACGGCAATGTAATACAAGATCATCATTTATGCACGAGCGGCGCAGGCGGTGTTGGCATCTGTGCTGGTGATACTGGAGGTCCTCTCGTCATACCTGGCTCATGGAGAGATATTCTTGTAAGTATAGTAAGAAAGAGGATGAGGATAGGTCCTCGCTTTCTCGCTTTATATTTAAGAATCGATTTTACGCTCAGCCATAACCTTGTAATTCTGAATACGTTAAACCGTCTCTTGTATGGAGACGTTTTTCTAATTTCAACTAGCTAGACTAGCATCGTAGTGGAAATAAACACTCAGTTGCAATGTTGCTCCATTACACATATTGTATATTACAATATTTTCAGATTGGCGTTGGATCATTTACATCGGGTCGAGGATGTCAGGCGGGCGCCCCTTCCGGTTTTATCAGAGTTACATCGTTCATTGGATGGATTATGGGAAATTGATTCTATTATTAAAATAATACATTAAAATTTGGATTATGTTACCATTTTAAAGTAATTTTTAACTCATAATCACAAAATATAAACTAGATCACTTATACACTTTCTGGAAACATATTAGGGCTTCACATAAACGCGCCGTCAATATGAATACACAACTGCACCAGATTTAGTTTAGTTTTTTTCGAAAATAACATAAACAAAATTGTAATTGACATTAGCACATTAACCGCCATTCTCCTGGGCGGTTTTTTAACGCGCGCTAATAAAGCGTTAAAATGTAACAAATCCTTTTCCAAGTATCTATTCAACACTTTTACATCGCGACGCCCTTTGATAGCACAGTGTTACATTTTAAGAGATTTTAACAGCGCTTGTCAGAGTTTTGTTAAAATAGCGCCTGTGCAAATACGCTCTTAACAAACGAGTCATAGTGTGTACACACCCTAAAGATGTAACAGAAAATAAATAATTGAGGAAGTGAGTACAATGAAGATATGATGGATCTCACACCTCTCCGTCTCAATCAAATCGCTCTTCAAAGGGTAAATGTACATTTAAGTGGGCTGCTAAGTTTTCTTGTAATTACATTTTTATGACGCCGACACTGGAGCCCTAATGCCTTAGAAATGCGAATATAATAAAGAGGCGTCGAAGCGGCCATATTTACATTCTTTTATAACGCCCCATCATTTCTAAATATTCAGGAAAATTCTTTATGAAAAATTGCAATACAAATATAATGTTATGACACCTTTTACACTAAAAAGTTTAATTTTATGTTATTGTTAGGCCAATATTCAATAAATATATTTGTACTTTTAACACAAGTGTATAGCTTTAGTAAAAAATATATTAATTCTATAGAGTTAAGGAGGAAGGACACATGCCAGTTGCTGGTACACTTGAATGCAAACGACTGGTACGTGTCAGCTATCATAAATGCCAGTACCTAGCATGCAATTGATTTTGTGACAGCTACGGGTATATAAGTTTAATGGGGAGTCAAGGGGAGTAAGAAATATAACACCGACACGCCTTATCTCGTAAGGACCTCGTAAGTATAGAAGGAAGTTATAAATTGGGACACCACAAAGATTTTATCCACCAAAGACCACCTTTAGAGCGCACACCTTTGACTAAACTATCGCACAACTGTCTAGTCGCGCTTTGATTCCTATCAGCTTATATGATTTTAGTTGTGCATCTAAATATCGCACAACAGTTGTGCGATTGTTAAATTATGCAGTATTTTATTATGTTAAATATAATTTCAAAATCATTCATAATATAAACAATTGCATAACAAAACCGGTAGAATATTTTGATAAATTTATAAACACACTTTGCTCTGACCGTGATGGGCAATGACCGCGAACATAACTGTTCATGGTTGCATACACACTAGGTACTGTCACGCACAATGTACTACAAATTTGTACCTTAACACAATAGAATAAAGTTCAATATAAAGCATTAAGCTTTACGGCAACAACTGTACGGCCAATAATTACGATACAAGATATGAAGCGACTTACTTTCTCGACAGAGAAATGTGCGTAAGTAAATTCATATGACACGAAAACCTGTTAAAACAGATTATATTATACAAATCTTATCACTTTTCTATTAGATATGTATGCCTATGAATATTTTAACGAAGTTTCGAGTACTTTCATGTCTTATGATTACGGTTAAAATTAAAACCGAGGTGTTTCAGTAGTCGGGACTAAGCAAAAACTTTCGTTTCCAGCCTATCCATTTAGTATAGAGATCAATGAAGTACAGTCATATTTAATTATTATTTTTATACCGATCTACATAACAAATAACAATTCTTAAATGTATTATAGCGTTTCGTATATTGAAGGCTTTGTGAAGAAGTTTCTTTATAATTATATCACTTTACTAAACAAATGAAATGGTGAATATTTAGTGAATCTACATATTTGAATAAGACTATGTTCAGTGTTGCCACGCTCGACTGCCTATGATATAAATTGCTTCCAGTCTGCGGAACAGAAACCCTGTATACATTAGCCTCTTTACGTCGAAATAGAGGACAAGGCGACATTTGATGTACTGTTACTATCGAAATTAGAATTCTTTTGTTTTTATATATTCTGCTTATTGTATAACATGCAGCAGTTTTACTTAGTTTTATTAAGAACTAACCGACAAATTCCGTCCGTTTCCGTCCGTCGTGTTATTTGCAAGATGTCGTTAATCTACTCGTATGTTCTATTCGAACATTAAAAAAAGTATCAAGGTTATTTTTCATTACGTCACCGAAACATTAAATACAACGTCAGTAGTATTTTTAAAATCGCTGGATCATCTCCGAAACGATTGGGCCGATTTCGACCGGATTTTCTCTGGAGGGTAGTTGACATAGACGGGCATATTATAGGCTACTTTTTTAATTCCTCGCTATCAAAATGGCGTAACGGGTGGTCCGATTTTGATGGGACTTTGACTGAAATATACTTGGTAAACACGCGGGAATGTGATAGATGACTTTAAAAAAAATACTGTTATCAATTGAGCTGTTACTTTTCAGGTTTTTAGCATCACTGCACTGTGTGGTTTGACTGATTTAAAGAAAAAATTTCGTCAATGTTATTATACTTCTGGCCAATGTAAATAATTTGTATTACTTTAAATATCATCGTTATTATACGATTGTAATAACAAATATCGTATGTGCCATGAAATACTGATAATATTAAGAAATCTCTGTAATCAAATAATAATGGTCAAATCACTTTAATGTTGCTAGAAACTGCATTACGATTGAAATTCCCTTCAAACGTGATGAATGCAGTGTTTTGTCTGCCCGAGTCCGAATTGACCCCTCTCTTAGGTTTGTGAGACGGGGATGCGTAGGAACTCCCTGCCCATAGGAGTGTATAGACTAACAAGTAAAAGAGGGTGGGACAACTGCCAGACATGGGCCAAAATATCGATTCATTTACTCAAACCATTCAGATTCACAGAGAGCATTTCGAATTGAATACATCACAGATAATTCCGGACGGTAAAAATAATAGTACAAATTTAAAAAAAATCAGTGTGAAGAACAATAAAAGAAACGATTATACCTGTTGACCACACAATTCGAACTAATCATACTAATATTATAAATGCGAAAGTTTAGATGGATGGATGGATGTTTGTTAGCGTTTGTAGCCTAAACAGCTGAACGAATCTGGATGAAATTTGGCATAAATGTAGACCATAGTCTGGAAGAACACATATACTACTCAATTTGTTTTTATTTTAATTCCACCCGGACGGAGTCGCGGGCAAAACCTAGTACTTTATAGTTTTACTTAATTCCCAGGCGGTAGATACATACAATTGTTTACGATAATAACGTTGAAAATAAACTTGTCAAATGAACATCGGCTTGAACGTGTTTACTTTGCATTCAATATAAATGGACTTTGCACTAGCTAATTATAGGGACATAAATTATATACGTGGCAATTGTGACAGTTAATGATAAAGGTTGGCTAACATAGACGGATTTTTATTGCAACCTTATTCCATAGAAAGTATTACATTTTTGAAACATCTTGGCGTCTCAGAGGCATGCAGAAGGTGTAGAAGGCGTAGCGGGATGATAGGGGAGGATACTGCGCAGTTCAAGGTCAGTCGCCAAAAACATTGAAACCACCATCTTTCGATTACATCATCATTCATCATCAGGTGTGATTGTGGTCGAGCACTAGCTTATCGAACATAAAGAAACGGTCCATATCTACCTATAATACCTGCTAAAGAGTTTTCCCAGAGTGCCAGTGTACAAATAACCACGCTAATACCTACTCTTATTAACATACAATGTATTCGTTATGCATGTATAAAAACTGGGTCACCGAAGCTAACCCAAATATGTAGGAAGTTACAATAGATAGAATGAAGCAACCCTTACATGTTACAAAATGTTTCTAGTTAATCAAAGATTTTAATGTGGATCGAAATTTATTGGCATCATTACTAACTTGTCAAGAAATAAGTACCTTCACTAGATAAAATCTGCAAAGTGCACCTTATTTTTATTAGAAAATTAAGTAACGCACACCAAAATTAATAAGTAGACTGTATCTAAAATACAAAATCAGGAATAATTAATACTGCTCGTCTAGCGTCCCGTTCAGTTTACACCGCACGGCCGTGTGCGGCGCACGGTTGCTACGCGGCGCGAGGTCACGCGCTCGCTCATCGAATATTTTTAATTCTTACGAAACGATAACGTCAGCGTCAACATTACCTCATAGCATCTATAGTACTATTATTAACTACGAGAACCGGCATTCGGCAGTACCCACGCGGTAGCATCACAAAAGAACCGCATGAACGCTCCGCTAATATGATGAAGTACACGGCCCTCGCTTTTTACTTCATAGCGCCGTTATTAGCGAGCGGCTACAGAATATTGGGCATATTCCCCTCATTAGATCGCAACAATCATCTCACCTACCGCGGCCTGCTAAAAGAACTGGCTAATAGGAACCACGATGTGACCGTTATCAGTCATTTTCAATTGCCAGATTCACCACCTTCTTATCATCATGTTCCTCTCAGCGATACGCAAGTTCTTAAAGGATTGTCCTTCGAGTCAGTGATACCGAGTGAAATTTCGCGAGTGCCTTTCGAAACTCTTGTGTCAACGAAATCGGGCAACGATGACTGTAAAGTTTTGATGAACAATCATCAAGTGCTTCATATGTTAAGAACGCGACCACGATTTGATGTTATCATTGTGGAGTCTTACAACAGTGACTGTGGAATCGCGTTTGCAGCCAATCTAAGTGCCCCGTACATTTTGTTTAACCCTCAGCCGACACATCCTTGGCAGTACAACAGATTGGGGATCAACTTCAATTCAGCTTTCATACCACAATCTTTGCTGCCTTATGGAAAGAATCCATGGTTCTTTGACAGATTACGAAGTTATATATTGTATCATATAGCCAACTGGGTGTATTATATTGGGTCCCAAGTGACAGACCACGTGTACCTCTACAAGTATCTAGGCGACGACTTGCCCTCGTTGGAGAGTTTCGCGTCAAACGCTAGCCTGGTGTTTGTAAACACGCATCAGTCAGTGTACGGTGGCTTCCCCAGGCCTGATAACGTAATTGATATCGGTGGCATACATATTAGACCGCCTAAAATTATTCCAACGGTAAGTTTATTTTGTTTTAGTTTAACAGAAATGTGTAAAATGCTTAAAACTTCATTAGTCAGCAGTATACCATCGAATATTAAGAATTTATTGCCCTAAATTAGATATGGACAGAAAACGTGACGTGAAGTTTTACGAATAGTTAAGTAGTTTATTATTTCATGTTTCACGACACGATTTGCCCTTGGCCAAAGTTGATACAATTAGCAAATAAAGTAAAACTACAAGTATGAGCCTGCAAAGTACTACATAAATAACATAGGTACTGATTTATGAATAATAGACCTTTAACTTTTAACTTCGTATAGTAATTGGAGTAAACAATAACAAGATACAAATGTTATCGAGTTGTAATTACATTTACATTTGCACGATATCTACCATTTGTTGTACCAATAAGGATGTCATACACTGAGTCATAATCAAAAGTAGCTAATATTGATTTGGAGCGCGCGCATCGAAACCAAATGCCAAGGACGTTGTAATCCAGTAAAGATATTTGTTCACCTCATATCTCGTAAACACCCACTCCTTAAAAGATGCTTAAGTGATGGAAATTGCAATACTTATATATAACTTACTTAAATATATAATATATTACTTAAGTATACTTAAATATAACTTGTTGATGCTGTTGTTTGACTAGAAGACATTTCATATGATTTACAAAATACTTAACAAATCTCCACGCTATCGTATTAAGATTATTACATGTATGTATTTGCTACAGTAGAGTATAAGAGACAAGAGGTAATTAAGATAACATAATACTAATACTACGGTTTTAGGATGGCACAAATTGCAGAACCAAATAAAATAAAAGGAACACAAAAAACTTCAAACAAACCAAATGCGTTAAAGTAACCTTGACACGTCATGGTTAAGAACTTCATTGTTATGCAAATGTGTATTCCGAAATTTAAAGTATAGGTTCACAAGCTACAATTCCACGACGAAAATAAAACCATAAGATAAAATGTTCATTAGAAATATTATCTTTCCGATTTTGCAGGAAATCGAGAGATTTATAAATGAAGCGGAGTACGGAGTGATATACATGAACCTAGGCTCCACGGTCAAAGACTCTACATTGCCCAAAGAAAAGTTAAACGAACTCCTTGCGACATTCAGCAAGTTACCATTGAGAATCTTATGGAAATGGGATGGAGATGTCATAGAAAACTTGCCGAGAAATATCATGACAATGAGGTGGCTCCCACAATATGAAATACTGAGTAAGTATACTTTATTTAAAAGACCTCTACACCACTATCTCCAAACAGTAAAATAAAAAAACAATAAATAAGAACAATTGTTTTTTATGCCACTAACCGTTCATCTTATTTATGGTTTAAGTGATTCGATTTCTTTCTACATTACAGAACATGATAACGTGAAAGTGTTCATCTCTCACGCTGGTATACTAAGCACGATCGAGGCTATTGACTCGGGTATCCCTGTGGTGGCGATACCTCTGTTCGGAGACCAGTATGGCAATGCCGCAGCGATGGCAGATGCCGGTATCGCAACTATCGTTGCGTACAATGATTTGAAAAAATCACTCCTCTTGGACGCTGTAAATGAAGTATTGGATTTAAAGTAAGTAGACCTCTAGCTAATTTAATGATCATTGAGGGTGACGGTGTTATTTATGGTTTGTTTTATTTTCCAGATGTCAACAGCGTGCAAAATTTGTATCTAAAATTTGGCACGACCGTTCTATGTCGCCGTTGGAGACAGCGATATATTGGACAGAATATGTAGCCAGATACAACGGCGCACCGAACTTACAAGCATCTTCTGCCCAATTGCCATTGTACCAACAATTGCAGTTGGACGTTCTTGCATTTGTTGCTATAGTGTTATACATCCTAGCATATGTTATGTATAAAATACTAAGCGTGTGTTGTTTTTGTTGTCATAATGATGCGGCGTCACAAAACGCTATTGAAGAAAGAAGAAAAGAAAAGAGAGTGAAATTTGATTAGGAATCTCATATTCAGAGTATTTGTGTGATTGTTATAAGGAGTAAGGGACAATTACTAAATTACCTTAATGTAAATAAACACGAGTATGTATATGCTGATGTTAGGATAAAAGTTTTGAAAACCTACAAGTTTTATTTTTCATAATTTACCTTATCAGTTGTAGCAGTTAAATAGATAGCATAAAAGGTGATTTTTAGTTTGGAGATCAATTAAATTATCAGTTTTGAGTGAGCACAAATAGAAATAATTTTCGTTCAGGCGCTAACAACACAAGAAAGAAGAATTTGAAAGAAGAAATTTGCAAGAATTGATCCAATCAGCTTGCCTATTTATGACAATTCTATTTAAATTGAACCTGCATTTCCTTGCACGCACGGGTAGCTAGGAGAAACGCCTGTAATAATGAGTATGGCAATATCATACAAATGAAAATTTTGCATAAAATAATAGTAATGTAATGTAATACTTCTTGCTGACCAAAATTTGATCGTTTGTAAAATGTTAAGTAAAATGTTTTTGTATTATTCTTTTACATCTAATTATCCTTATGAGGCCTAACTTTTCATTCATTTATTTTTACACTTTTCATACAAACCAATAACGTAATAAATGGCGTCTATATCGCCATACATTATGACTGTATTATCTTAAAATATTTTTGGCACATTCTATATCTTAATTCAATAATCATTTTTTAAAGATAACAATTGCCTAAAACATTCAGTTCACAGTGTGTTTGTAATAGTACGGACTTATAATCGAAAATTATAAATATGGTACATAAAATGCAGGTGACAGTGTTAATAAGTTTAATTTTACTATCAACATTTAGTACAAGTAATGAAATTCATTCATTAAATATATTAGGAGTGTTCCCGTATCAAGGTAAAAGCCACTTCCACGTCTTTGAGCCATATTTAAGAGAATTAGCAAGCAGAGGACATAACCTAACAGTTATTTCATTCTTTCCTCAGAAAGAACCGATTAAAAATTATCATGACATCAGCTTGGCGGGAAAAGCTATGATATTTGAAGGTATAGTCCCATTTCAAAAACAATCTTTGATAACAAATATTTTTACTTCTTTGGGACTGTCGTATATGGCGGTTGATAATTGTCACATCATGATGGATGATGATGAGGTACAAGATTTATGGAAAACAAAAATGAAATTCGATATCGCAGTTGTGGAACAATTTAATGGTGACTGTGCTTTAGGATTAGCGTATATCCTGAACGCACCTGTTGTCGCACTCACATCCCATCTTTTGATGCCGTACCATTTTAATCGTTATGGAATTTCTTATAACCCATCGTACATGCCATTCTTATTATCAGACGGAAGCACTAAATCGACACTAATGCAACGTTTGGAACATACCCTCTTACATATTTATTTCAATTTGAGTTACCGATTTATAACACAAAGATATGAATATAAAATACTATCGAAATACGTCGATAATTTACCACCATTAGAAGAATTAGGTCGTAATATTAAATTTCTACTACTGTATAATAATATGATGTTAACTGGGTCAAACATTTTACCTGCCAATGTGATTGAAGTTGGCGGTTACCACGTTCCCAAACCGCAACCCCTGAATGATGTAAGTATTGTATATAATTTTATCAGATTACACGATAAGATTTGACAATTATAATACATGCGTTGTTTTAAAAATGTCAAATGATACCATTTACAAATTACACGAATTCCATGCGCATTTTATATCTTATCGAATACTAGCTGTTCCCTTGCGGCTTCAAATTTTTATAAAATTATAAAAAAAATATTTCATTGTTAACCTACATTTGTCAAATTATCAATGGCAAATGTCAAAATGACATGACATGATGACAAA
>LD688931.1:1441628-1452756 GCA_003118335.3 Papilio memnon | reverse complement strand
AACCAATTTATTATTATATAATACTATTACTGTAAGCAATGTACAACTACATAGTTGTTGCCGATATTTATTGCTAGGAGCAACTAAGAGTCTGGACTTTAAATTGGTAGCAACTTTAAATTGGTATTTCATAACTGTTGATCGAGGGTTATATTGCAGGAGCTCCTCAAGTTTGTAGAAGAATCAAAGCATGGAGTCATTTATATCAGTTTTGGTTCCATGCTGAGAACTGCTACGATGTCGAAAGACAAAATGCAAGCGATTTTAGACGCGCTTGCCGAACTACCCCAGAGAGTTGTGTGGAAATGGGAAGCAAAATCACTTCCAGGGAAACCTAAAAATATATTTGTATCTAAATGGTTGCCACAAAACGATTTATTAGGTGAAGACTTTATTTTCAATTAAAAATATATTATCATCTTGAATCAACCATTATGGCGGATCTCCGCCTAAGTTTTTTTTCCCTTTACCTAATGCTGCGTATTCCAAACAATGTATTAACTATTTTCTAGCACATCCAAATGTCGTTGCGTTTTATTCCCATTGCGGCATGCTGGGGACGACTGAAGCTGTGTATCACGGAGTGCCTCTAGTGGGTATGCCGATGTTCGGTGATCAATTCCGAAATGCTGCCGCAGTAGAGGAAAGTGGTTTTGGTGTTACCGTAAAACTGGAAAATCTAAGTAAAAATAATCTACTAAAGAAATTTAAAACGGTATTAGATCCTATGTAAGTACTATGTCTTAGTCTAGATGTCAAACAATCAATAGTTATAATTACGTTCTACCAAAGTTCAAAGGTTTTATTTAATCGCAATTGTAATGATAAAAAGAACCTCTAATAGGTTGGACCAAAACGGTACTTAAAATAATATACCATAGTTATATTTCTTATTTAAACATTACGTGTTACGATTGTTATAAATTTAACTTGAGTATTAAATTTATGTTTCCAGTTGAAATCCAATCTACTAATAAACAAGAGGCATATTTATCCAAGAACTTGAAAAATGTAATATTATATCTTCCTCATACCGTAAGTTAAAGGTGTTTTATTACAATATTATTTCCAGGTTTCGAGCGAATGTAAAGTTACTATCGGAAGCTTGGCATGATCGTCCGAAACCCGCTATGAACACAGCGATACATTGGACGGAGTTCACCGCGAAGTATCCAAGCCTCACATTCAGATCACCGGCTGCAGATATCCCGCTCTACCAATATTATTGTGTTGATGTTATATTTATTCTATCCATGATTCCTACTACTATTATTTATATCGGGTGTATTGTGTATAAAACCTTTTTTAAAAATAAAAAACAAAAGATTTGCACGAAAAAAGATAAAAATATTTAATTCCCTTGTACATAGAAGAAATAAAACACGTTTAAAGTAAGTGTTGCAGTATGATTTATCCGATGGCCGAATAGTTCTTAAGGAGAAGAATCTTTATTTTTTTAATATAAAAAAATCAGTGCTCAATAGCACATTTCTCTTTTTATTCTAAGAAAATGCGAGAGATGGCAACATTGTATTGGTCTGTAAACAATAGAAGCCCACGGTAAGGGCCACAGGCCATACAGGCGGGGTTAAGGCGGCGTCGCATACTAACAATAGGCAACAAGAGGTCAGATTAATAAGAGATTAGATTGCGAAATATTTTTATTAATTATTATATATCATTCAAATATTAAAATATACTTTTGGATTAGCATTTTTTGTTTGCCAAGTCAAGGTAAGTATTGCACCGACTCTGAAAGGTTAGTCTCGTACAAGGTCTAAGATTTAGACTACATAGATATCTTAATTCTGTTCACCTTTAAGCTATTAGAGGTCGTGCAAACTATGATTCGTTATATTATCTATAAAGTGTATATTCTTCAGTTATAATATTCACTTCAATTAATATTACATTCGATTTTTTAAAGTATATTAACTAAAATCCAAGTTTAAGGAAAACTAACTTTTGTTATTTTGTTAGTTAAATGTAACGTTACAAACCGATATTTAAAAAATAATGTATAATCAGTAAATAGCATTAAAACCACATCGATATTGAAATTAAAAAAGTAAATCTATCTTACTATAACTGAACAGATCTAGATGAAATTTGACATAGACGTAGATCATAGTCTGGGATAACACATAGGCTACTTCTTTTTAAAAAAAATTCTCGCGGATAAAATCACGCACGAAAGTTTGTCTTTAATATTTAAGATGGTGTTAAAGGTTTTGAATATCGCCGCATATGATAATGGTTAACACTCATCTTTTATAAACAGTAAATTAAACATTGCGATGTTAATTCTCAACGCAAATTGAATGTCAAATAAGAAGTACTATATTATCCAAATATACTCGTACCATATTGTTATCTCTTTTATCTATACTTATCTATACTAATATAATAAAGCGTAAACACACACTTCTTTGTTGCCTAAGATGTCAGCAATTACAGCATATTTTTGTAAAATTCTTTTTTAAAAAAAAAATCCTACACTTACGTCACGCTTTAGGCTATATATTTTCACTCCATTAAACTTAAGGGGTAAATATTTTGTATAAAAACCCTAAAGTGGAAAAGAGACCATAAGTTGCTGCCAACATCAAGGAAGCAAGATTGCCATAGTTTGTCATCACGTCATGTCATTTTGACATTTGCAATTGAGAATTTCACAAATGTAAACAATAAAATAAAGTTTTTATAATATCACGCGCATGAAGCCGCAAGGGAACAGCTAGTCTATACTTATATAATAAAACATACTACTTCGTGGCGTAAGATGTCAGCAATCACACCATATTTTTTAATAATTCTCTCTTCAATAAAAAGCCCTACACTTTCGACACGCTTTAGGCTATGTATTTTCACGCTATTAAACTTAGTGGGTAAATAAATTGGAAAAACCTTCATGTGAGAAGGAGACCATGAACTACAAGCTGCCAACATTAAAGAAGCAAGGTTATTATGGTAACGGTAATTTTAACATTTGCAATTGAGAATTTGATAAATGTAAACAATAAAATAAAGTTTTTTATAATTTCATGCGGATGAAGCCGCACGGGAACAGCTAGTCAGTAGATATAAGGCGACGCCGTGACTGAATTACACGAGACGGGCTTCGATTGTCGCGATGAATGTATCGCTAGTGTAACTAAAATGAAAGTCACTTTAGTCGTGTGTTCAGTGCTAGTGTTAATAACATGTGTCCAAATAAAACAAGTGAATTCACTAAATATATTAGGATTGTTCCCGTTCCCTGGAAAAAGCCATTTCTTCGTTTTTAAACAGTATCTCAGAGAGCTTGCAGAAAGGGGACATAATGTGACAGTGGTATCTCATTTCCCACAGACAGATAACCCCAAAAATTATCATGACATAAGTTTAGCTAATACTTCGGAGATTTTAGAAGATGTGTTTGAAGTGAAAAAGTCGTATTGGGCATTGTTGAGGTTGAGTTTTGCGCTCGTAGAATGGGGTACTGACAACTGCAGAGTAATGCTTTCAAATAAAAATGTGCAAAACGCTTGGAATACGACAAAATTCGACATCGTTGTTACCGAACAGTTTAATAGTGATTGTTCTTTAGGATTGGCTCATCATTTAAAATTGCCAGTGATTGGGCTAGCTTCTCATGCGCTGATGCCTTGGCATTACAGTAGATTCGGAATTTCTTTCAATCCCTCTTATGTGTCGCATATGTTTTTAAGCGGAGGCACCAAGCCGTCACTCTATGAGAAAGTTGAAAGAGTTTTATTCGATAATTACTTAAGATTCATTTACAAGTTTTACTGCCAACGAATCGATCAAAATACTTTAGCACAGTATTTCGACGATGTACCACCCTTGGAAGAATTGGGACGTAATATTAAATTTCAACTGGTTTATAGTTATTTTGTACATTTTGGATCGAGCCTATATCCGCAGAATGTGATAGAAGTTGGTGGTTATCATGTGCAAAAACCAAAGAAGTTACCTGACGTGAGTATAATGTAATCAATTTAAAAATAACTTTTGTTCATCATTGCAACTATGTTTTCAAAAATAATTTTCGTAATATAGCTATAGTTTTCTTAATTATCATTTTTTATTGCTTACAACGACACCAGTGCAATTATTTTAATCTAAATTACTTAAATGAAATATCGTTTAATTATCTCACAAACACATTCTACAAATTGCAATTTGCATTTTTTGAAGAATTTGCATTTTATATCAAAATATTTCTGTCATCGATATATTATAGTAAAAACATATACTTTGTAAACTTACAGGATATACGTAAATTTATTGAGGAATCTCAACATGGTGTTATTTATATAAGTTTTGGATCTATGTTGAGATCCACAACAACACCCAGAGAGAAGATAGAGACTATTATCAGCGCGCTAAAAGAACTCCCGCAGAGATTTATTTGGAAATGGGAAGAAGATTCTTTACCCGGAAATCCACCAAACATATACCTTTCTAAGTGGTTACCACAAAACGAAATCTTAAGTAAGTATATTGTCGAAAAACTAACGCCATTGATGGAGTAAATTTATATGTTATTGTCTTCTTATATTGAATAGCCATTGTCTTTTAACGCCACTGGAATAATAACTTAACACGGCTTATTTTTAAATAGCATAAAAAATCTGTGAACCAATAGTTGTTAAAATTCAAGTCAAGCTTACTGGGATCAAGGACGAACATATATTTTTAATCTGTTTGCTCTGCAACTAACACTGAATTATTTTTATTCGATTATAATATCGATTGACTTTTTAACGTATGCATGGGTAAATCCTTATTCCCAACAGTGGGCAGATAAAGGCTGATGATGATGGGTAAAGTTGAAAGAATTAAGATGGGACAGCGACAAAATAAAATGCATTCTCTCTGCCTATCCTTATGCATTACGGGTGTGAGTTATGTCAATTGAATATTGTTTTATTCACCAGGTCATCCGAATGTATTGGCGTTTTATTCACATAGCGGTCTCTTGGGTACGTCCGAGGCCCTGTATCATGGTGTACCAATGTTAGCTATGCCTATTTTTGGAGACCAACCAGGAAATGCAGCGGCAATTGAAGAGAGCGGTCTGGGTGTCCAAATAGAATTTATGGAACTCACGAAAGAGGGGCTTTTGGAGAAATTTAAACAGATATTACAGCCTGAGTAAGTATTTTTCAATCATACATGATTTAAATAATAGGTGACGGATTTGGGTATTTTCACATAAATTAAGTCTGTATAGTTAATCGACCCAAAGCGAAAAACAAATTGCCAATGTGTCGATTGAACGGTGAGCCGTATCGCCCAACTGGAAACACCCGAGAACGTGTACACATAAAAACATATAGACGAATTAAGAACCTCCTCCTTTTTGGAAGTAATTTAAAAATACAAACAAGGTTGACGTTAAACTTAAACTTTTATTTAAAAAAAAAACATACAGACGACTTGAGTACCTCCTTCTTTTGGGAAGTCGGTCAAAAAAGATATAGTCGACTCAAATCCGTTTTTTTGTATGTATTTTACGAGTTTTTATAATCTATTTCCTTTGGATATTTTCCCATAACCAATTATAATAGTTACTCTCAAGGATAACCTAGTTAAATTAAATGATACTTTAATAAACATCATATTAATCCAAATCCATTAAACCAGATTTCCGATTCTTAATTAATGAGTATTAACTTGAATGATATGAATACCTCATTAATCTCGATTTATATTAATTACTACTCCTATACTTATTAGCCGTTTGATACACAGGTTTCGTGCGAAGGTTAAAACATTATCACAAGCGTGGAAAGACCGGCCAGTCTCGAGTATAGATACCGCAATACATTGGACAGAATTCGCCGCTCGCTATCCAAATCTTACCTTCAGATCCGCGGCAGCAGATGTACCTCTTTATCAATATCTAGGTCTAGATGTATTGTTTATTTTATTGATCATACCATTGCTTATTATTATACTATTTCTTCGCTACATATTCAGAAATAAAAAGGAAACAAAGATGGTAAACAATAAAAGGAAGTCAAAGAAGGAATAAGTGCCAGTTTTATTACCCGTATGGCAAAGGGTTGTTTGCCGAGTATGTAAGTTCATTTCATGTGTGAGGTTTTGTACGTATGTACTCCACTATGGCTCCCGGTAGCCTAAACAATTGAACCAATTTTGACTAGTGAATGTTCCCCGGAGTTGGTTATTTTAAACCAGTCGTGTTTAAAAGTTTGTTAATTAGTAATTTAATTGTATCTATTTGTTGATATAATATAAAAAGGAGAAATGACATGTTTTTTATAAGTAAATCAATTCTCCACATCTTATTTGAATGTACTCGTAATTTCGAATAAAATAAAAATAATTTAATAAACCTATGGTCTTGTTTTATTTTAGCTATCACACGATAGCTAATTAAGATCTTTTGAAATACTAAAATTGATAATTCAATGAAAGTGCCTTTAAAAGTACAATCATTATATATTTTTAACACAAGGTCAATTTTTAAAACAAAAAAAAAATAACAGGTAGTCGTAAAATTAAGTGTTGACCTTTACAACTCCAAGTCTGTTTAAATGTGTTCATACGCATTGTATTTCTAAATAAGACAAGCTTCATAATTTCCAAAAAAACATTTTTTGGTAAGAAATTGATAATGAAAATATATAAATTTTCGTGTAAGTTTTCAGCAGATCACGATAAAGGTGTTATTTGTAGGGATGCGGCAGAAGGCAAACCGCAGTAACATGCGACTGCGGCATGCGTCTTATCAGCAGACAGCATGACTTTGAAATTTTTACATCATACTGATATATGACATCACATTGCTATTCGTTACATCAAATTGTCTGTCTGTACGTCAAGGCCGCACTTAAACCTTTATCAATACTTTAAAAAAGCAATGCAATTTATCACTTTTAATTCATAATTCACTTTTATGACGCTAGATTGCTTATAGAAGTAACATAGTATTTAGTTAACAGTAAAAATTCCCATAACTGGTTATTAAAAATTGTGATCGCGAAGAAGCGTTAATAATAAAATAGTAGACCACAGTAGAAAGTAATAATAAATGTGAATGTAGAAGTGTGTGTACTCGGTTATAATGGCACAATACAACTCAATAACTACCCTAGCATGACCGACAACATCGATTTAAAATGCTTCAATGATTGTTTACTTTTGAGGGATGTTAGGCCCGTTGTCTTTGCCGGCTTTCCGCTGTCATTTCCCTAAGGTACTTACTGATTTTCATACATATAATAAAATTGGAGTGTCCGTTTGTAATATCAAAAGAAAAATTCCAGATTTTGGAAAGATGGTGTATTTGCGTTGCCGATAACGATAATCGCATTTAATAAATTTTTGTATGTCTGTCCGGAAGCCGCGTTTGTTCCGGGTAATCACCGAAACGGCTGGGCCTATTTCGACCGGGCTATGATAGATATTATAGGCTACTTTTTATCTTAATATTGCGTGGACGAAGTCCCGGGCAAAAGCTAGTTCAAAATAAAATGTTCAATTGATCTATGTTTTTGTTACACTTTGTAAATATTTATTGGCATTGATGCGCGCTACTTTTTACAGTTAAACCTTCACGGTTTCAGGCTAATTGTTAAATCAATTACGTACTTTTTACTGATCTACGCTTCTTTAGTTTTAGTTCTTTCAAATACCTTTGTTTTTTTGTAACCATTCCTAGATACTATTACGCTGAAGGTATTAATGTTTCACTTAATAATTGCATAGTATTACTAGTAAAATAGTCTAATACAGATTTGATCCAGTTTCAAGAACTATTAAAAAATCAATTTTTAATGGAGTCATGAAGAATAAGTTCTGTTATTTTGTTTTGTATTTTCAATTTAGGCAATAAAGAGTGAAGGTCCTATGCGGTAGTTTTGTCAGCTTTGATTAAACTTATGATGCAGTTTTATTATGCCCTTATTTGGATTATTAGCCAATTATATACCGAAATACTCTCAAGTGTCCGTTAATTGGTATAATTACGAAGACAGGAAGTATTCTAGTAGGTACTTACTCTGACTTTAAATTTTGTGTTGATTTTTTTAAAATTATTTCCTATTTGCACGGAGTATAGGTACTTAACCTAAAACTAAAGTTAGAAGTGAAGTAAAGATAACTTCCCTAGTTAATTTAGACTTCTATTTTGTAGTTATTAATAAAAAATTGTATAATATAACCTAAATAAATAATGAGATAAAACTTTGCAAAATTTAATTACGCCAGAATAATGGAACGTTATCATTCTCGTTAATAGTGTAATATCACTGACGAGATATAAAACATGAATCAAGACGTACCTCAAACTAGTTGATTGCGTCACCGGCCACTACCAGTTCACATCACGGCGCGCGAACGGACGACCGTTTGCAACGCGACAATGAATCTCGTGGTGACCTTCTTATTTATTGTTATAGCAAACAGTGCAAGTTGTTTAAACATTCTCGGCATCTTTCCGTACCAGGGCAAGAGCCATTTCTTCGTTCACAGAATTTATTTAAGGGAATTAGCAAAACGTGGCCATAATGTTACAATTATTTCACACTTCCCAGAAAAAGATCCGCCGAAGAACTACAATGATATAAGTTTGGCGGGAAGTATAAAGATATTAGAAGACGATATGCCGATAGACAGGTCTTATATGACCGTTCTACAAGTTGGTGTGTTCTTGACTACAAGTGGAAAAGAAAATTGCGAAGTTATGTTGGCAAATAAAGAGGTTCAAAACATGATTAAACAAAAACCTAAGTACGATGTTGTTGTTGTTGAAGTATTTAATAGTGATTGTGCTTTAGGAATTGCTTACAAGTTAAATGCGCCTGTCGTGGGAATAACGTCTCATATATTGATGCCTTGGCACTACAACCGGTTAGGTATACCGTATAATCCTTCTTACGTATCCTTTCATTTCCTAGAAGGTGGAACTAAGCCAACACTCGTACAACGACTAGAAAGAGTCGTGTTCGATACGTATTTTAAAGCGCTTTACTATTTTGTGTCACAAAGAAACAATCAAAACACACTCGCAAGATACTTCGACGATATACCTCCTTTAGAAGATTTAGCGCGGGAAATGAAATTCTTACTTTTGTATCATAACTTTGTTCTCACTGGATCTAAATTGTTCCCGGCCAATGTTATAGAAATAGGTGGTTATCATGTACAAGAATCCAAACCGTTAACAGGAGTGAGTATTCATCATTAACGATTTTATAGTAATTATGTTATTTTGGAGTATAGACACTTGTTTAAAATGTGTTGTATAAAAATCGAGGCCAGCTGATCGTATTTACTTATCTATATTATACTAAAATATATATTCAGCAACCAATTCAAGTTGATAAACAACTTCCTCTCAAATTTGCGCTTAATAGGACTTATGTTCAAGTTAATTAACTTAAAAATGCTAAAATGGCATAAAACAATTCACTGCTAATAATTAACGAGCCAGTTGCTCCAAGAAACGATCAATAACTTAGCACCAACAGATTTTAAAACATCAGTTATCTGACTGAAAATTCTTATACGAAACATTTTTATTTGCAGGATTTGAAAAAGTTCTTCGATGCGGCGGAACATGGTGTGATATACATAAGTTTCGGATCAGTTATTAAAAGTTCTACAATGCCCCGCGACAAACTCGACGCGGTGCTGGCAGCTGTTAGGGAATTGCCGCAGAGATTCGTCTGGAAGTGGGAAGATAAAACTTTGCTCGTCGACAAAAATAAACTCTATCTCGCTGATTGGCTGCCCCAAGTCGATATTTTGGGTAAACATATTTACTTTTTATAACATGATTTCTTTTAGATCTTTTATTGATTTGTTAAATGCTTCATTGATTTACATAATCTCAAAGATTTTGAATTCATATTTTTATAAAAAGAGCCAATTCTATACGTGTTTGAAACACTATAAGATTAATGATAGTTTGTTTATGAGCAATTCTTCTATCTCCCTAGTAACTACTAAATTTGTATGAACTACACTTCCTACCACCTGCAACTACATCTGTTGTCGCAGTTTATGAATTTTGTAACATATTCACAGGACATCCAAAAACAGTGGCTTTTCTATCACACGGTGGTATGGGAGGGACAACAGAAGCGATTCACTTCGGAGTACCAGTTGTAGCAATGCCAGTATTTGGGGACCAACCCTCTAATGCTGCGGCGGTGGAAGAGAGCGGCCTAGGAGTACAACTACAAGTCAGGGACTTGACTAAAGAAAATCTAATCGCGGCGTTCAAAAAAGTTTTGGATCCAAAGTAAGTAACTGCAAAAAATATTGTATGACTTGTTGATATAATTTCGTCATTTACAATGACGAAAGGTTTTTTCGTTATTTCTTCATTCAGTCGTTTATTATAGCGATAAGTTAATTCGTATTCACTTTATCCGATTTTTTATCTATTTCCCTGACTATGTTTTATCTCAAGTACATTTAAATCTTGGTTTAACACCGCCTATGCTTTTTGAAAGTGATAAACAAGTAAGTTCCCAAAATTCTCGAATAACCCGGAGTTTCGAGTAGAGACTTCGGTTGGAGAAACTGTTCGAGGTCGTCCCCATTATTAATAATTCTGACAACTTTAATGGAATTTGCCGTAGAACATTGTTCTCTGAATAGTTATTAGTAATGAAAATCGACGTAAATTGCTACATCAAGCAAAAACCAACTTTGTAGTTGTACATTTGCTACATAATAGAATGAACTAGCAGATAAATAAATTGTTAATGACTCAGCAAAATGTACATCAACATTAATAAAAATGTGAAAAAATTAGATAATTTAAATATGTTATCAATTTATATCAACGTTCAAATATTTTATCATGGAAATTTTACACTTTGCCCCAAAATAATGCGCTATAATATAAACTACGGCGAAAACATGGTTATGTTTATTTTATCGCTAAACTGCTAAGACAATTACAACTGTACAGGGTAAATATAGTGTTCCCTCTAAAGTGCTAAATAACTAAATATTACAGATCCCTTATCTCTCGTACGCCAACACCCTGATGCCAGCATTCTCCAAAGAAAATTTTAGGTTATTTTTATTCGCACAAGAATTTTAAACACTTTTCATTTCCAAAAATAACTTATCGTTT
>LD688931.1:1424668-1440454 GCA_003118335.3 Papilio memnon | reverse complement strand
TAGTCTTGCGATAAATCATTGCAGTGGAAATTATGTTTAATTTTTCAGATACGTTAAAACGAAAATGGCATGTTGTTGTAAGGCAAAATGTAAGTAAAATAATTCAAAGATCTTATAATTACGTAGTCAAAGTAAGAACAATATAATAATAAGAAATGTGAATATATTTGTCTTTAGCACTTTGCTCAATTCTAATGTATAGATTTTATTTATTTATAAGGCAATAAAGCGTCGGTGAGTTGCTTGGGACGTTGCGATTTGCCGAAGCACAGATGTCTTACCAGAGACGATATCAAAGCCGGTCCCGTACCTCGGCATATGGGATGGCACTACACCGCAAAGGATGCTCCTGAACATCAGGTGAGTACAGGGCCGTCTGAGGAATGTCGATAGTCCTGGTACGATGATCCGTCTGGCGCCCTTAAAAGTAGTATGTACGTTGGATAGTATCCAGGGCCCGGCTAGTTTAGGCCTTGGGTAGATAAAAATGTTTCATATGTACGTTTCTTAACTAAAGAGTCATTAAATAGTTTTTCCAACCTAAAGTGTTCAGTGTTGCCACGTTCCTACTATAACAAAAATGGTTATTAATGTATTCGTATACTAGAAAATAAAATTATTCATAAACGGTTACGACATCCAAGGGTCTTGCAATTCGTAAATATTTAGTCCTAGTGTATTGTATGGCGCTCAACCGATTTGTCATATAAAGCGATTTCTATTCTATTCCAGTTGAGGTGCGGCTGGCGGCCAGGTCATATTTCCTGTTCTGTACTCAGGAAAATTGAACGTCACAACTGCATGAAGAGTGGAGAATGCACGTCTTGCATCGCCACTTGTTCGAAGCCGCCTTGCATGAAGCCGTGTTGCTTTGTGCCGAAGTGCGCGGCTGTCTGCCCATCGGCCACATCTTGTTGCAAAACGCCTTGCGGACAACCGCTCATTAGAGTAGTGAGACATGGAGGCCAATATAACATATGTACGAAACCTTCCAAAATAAGTAACGCGCCATCGGGTCCTTATCCATTGAAATACGTTCTTAACACCTCTCTAGACGATAATGATACCGAACAAGGGAAAGTGAAATACTCCGTAGAGGCGAAATTCAACGACTATTTATTCGACTACACAAGTTCCCAGTCATCATTCGTTCTCGACTTTTCTCCACCGAACCCAAAATGTTTTAAACCTTGCCCTAAAAAAAGTATCTCATGCTTACTGTGTGACACATATAAATGCTAAATTTATAGTTAAAGTTGTTTGTTTTTTAATTTTTTTACAAAATTAAAAGTACAAATTTTAACTTGGCATATTTGTTTTATTTATGGCATAATGAGTAAAGGGTAAACAGACAAATATTATTCACTAATTGATATGCAAAACATGTATTCTCTTTATCTATACTGATATTATAAAGAGGAAAGATTTGTATTTTTGTATGTATTGAAAACTACAGGGCCAAATTCTTTTACTATTAAAAAGCTATGTTAACAATAATGTAGGCCATGCTTTTTTAATATAGGTTAATTTCGCGCGGACGAAGTCGCGATCAACAGCTAGTTAGTGTTATTTCAACTTTGGTCAAGGTCAATGTTCTGTTGAGATTATAATGTGGCAATTGATATCTATATATCTGGCAATACTTAATGTTTTTTTTTAATCTATACTAATATTATGAAGAGGAAAATTTTGTATTTTTGTATGTATTTGATTCATGCATAAACTACTGGGCCAATCTTACATATTTTTATCTTAACAGACTTCCAAAAGGTTATCAACACAAGTTTTTTTAGCAGAGGAAATATACAATTGGGAAAGCAAATTTAATTTGTTATGAACATAAGGCCAAATTACTTTAAAATATTTATTACCATAAAAGTAACTTAAACCATTGTTTTCTTATTTCCATTAACAGAATTATGATAACTTCAATCTTAACAGAGATTGACTACATCACAGTAAAACAACTTAAAACACAGTTTTTATTCAACAACACTATATTCATTAACATTTGAAGAACCTAAATAAGAAATGCAACTATAATATTATAATTTACTAGCTAGGATTGCCTGATTTTTGTGCCAATGCTAACATATTTTCATTGGCAATCATCTGGAATTCATGGAATCTTTGTGAAACTCTCTGATTCATTCTTAAATACTTCTCCATGCAATTCAGAGTACACTTTTCCTGAAAATAAAACAGATTTTAGTGTATAGAGAGTAATAAGTATTAGGTTAACTAACTGTCCATATTAATGTATCTACTTCATATAAAGAGAATAACATAAATTCTCAGTACACAACTTTAAGTAACATTGTTTAATGATATAGATTAATAAAATTGATTACCTCAGCAGGTCTTAAAGTTCGCGAAGTAAAATCATGAATACAGTCATTGAAACATAATTCTGACAATTTGTTGTATTGCATAAGAAAGTCCTTGAACTAAAAAGAAAGATCACCAATTTTGTATGAGAGTTTTAATTTAGAAAACGATGTAAAGAATGATTAAGTAGCGATTTATACCGTTTTAATTTGATCAGCTTCACTCATTTCAGGTGGTGCCGCCATTTTTTATAAAGCAATGGAAGCCGGTGTCCTTCTTAAACTTTAGTTTTTAGTAGGAATATAACGTTTATTAACTTATAAAATAGGAACAACAATGAAAATTTTGTTCAGCAGTTTTTCAGATTCACTTTTGAGGTTAGTTTTTTACTTTTTATGACAGACGAAAGAAAGTATGAAGTGTACATGCTCTTTGGCTACAGCCACAGATATAATTTTTAAAATAAAGGAAGGTGAGAATATGGAGATTGACAGTGATACTTTATTCAGAAGTTTTTTTAAATGCACTGCTATTAAACTAGAAGGTCATCAATAAATACTCTCTAGTCCGAATACTCCAAGGCAAGACTTTGTTTTAACGACTGGCAATTTTTGTGTGGATTCTGTAAACGTTTATTTGACATTGACAGTTGACAGATGTTTATTTGATGAGCGTGTGTATTTACCTCACGTTTAATTTAATTTTAATGTGAAATGAACGAAAACGACGATGAAGTTACAACATTTTGTGATTCTGCGGTAACAGTGTTTTAATGCTTATAATTATATGTTGAAATTTTAATACAATTTCTGACAAGTGTACTCATGAGGTAACTCAACTCCTAGGCATCATTGGTGGAGGGATGTCGCTTGCCAGTTCGCATGCAAGGAGGCGATGACTGGCCACTAGCGGAAATTATTAGTATAAAAGAAATAAGAGGACAAAGAGGGTACTATGTCCATTATGTTGACTGTAAGTATTAACATAATAATTACTTGTAAACAATGTAATCAGAGATATTTTAAATCATGCAGAAGCCCAGTAATTTAAAATGTATATCTTGTATGTCATAAGAATATAAACATTGTGTTTTCTCCGGGTTTTTAAAAAAAAATGATATTTTATTAAATTGACGCCTGTTCCAACTTGTTCGCCAAATTGCTATAAGATTATTTAAGGATGTAGAAGCCTTAATTATATTAAAAGATAGCTTTATGTGAATAAAAATTAATCATATGTTTAATTGATCACCAACATAGTATAAACATTACTTTCAAACAAGATTTAATATGTTTTTGTTACTTTTATAATTTGTACATTTATCACAAACAATTTACCCTTTTCAGTTAACAAACGTCTGGATGAATGGGTTGGGGAGTCATGGCTGGATACAAGGAAAGTCCAGTTTCCAAGGCGAGACGGTGCGCCATCTGGTGGCAGCACCACACCGAAGAAAACCCACATAGGTTCAGGAGGTGGCATAATGCCTCTTTTCATTAGTATGTGTGTTTTGCTTCTTTAGTTTCACAGTTATGGTATGGCATACTTTTCTTAAACTGTACTTTAATTTTATCTTCTATGTGTCTTGTAGTACAGAATCTCACTTATATCATGTGCGCGGCATGGTGCGGATGACAGTTTCAGTAATGTTTCCTTTCTCACTACTTCATCCACATCAAATTAAAAAATATAGTTTATGTTACTCAATAATAACATAGCTTTTTAATGTTGAAAGTATTTTTTATATCAGCTCAGAAGGTTATTTCAATACACACAAAAATACAAATCTTTTATTATTAGTATAGATTAACAACTGTAGTAGTAGTCTAGTACTGACAGATGTCTATGTCAAATAGGCAACTGTCACCTCACCATGCCGCAGCACACAGTATACACAGTTTTAGGGCATTATTTGAGATTCATAGTGACATTTCATTTTAAGAAGTTTTGATGGAAGATAATATTAATAAGACTCAATGATTTTGTAATAAATAGGGATGAAATTGGGGTATTTTAGCATAAAGGGGTAATTGAGTTTTAGAAGAATTTCTCTTATTAACAATCAACTTTTGACCATGTTATTCTACTATGAATTGTCTTAGGCTATACGTAGCAGGTATTGACCTGAACAACAACTATTAAGAGTGATAGTAATGTTGAGAATTAAACGATTTATTTACTTCTTAGTCATCTTTTAATCATAGCTCTGACTTAACAACAATATCCCCATAGCAACCCCTTATATTTTACAATCAAAGAGTATCAAAATTATAAAACATGTCACAAATTAAAATGCTAATTATCAAAGAATATTTACACGTAACAGTAATATGTTTTTATATAAATATTTCAGCAAAGGTAACTCATGATCAATGTACTATATTCATATAAGTTTTATGTAACGAGAATTGATTTTCTAAATGTACTTTTCTACAGTAAATAACACTGATGAGATTTATCCCAAGAGAAGGCCCCGGACTTTCTTTTCACCTTACTATTGTGCTGATTAGGTTATAATTCTATTGTCTACTGCATATAATTATGTTCCTAAGATAGTTTAAAAGTACAGATAATTGCTTGTTAATTGTTAAAACTTGTGTATATGTGCACTTGTATATTGTTTGATAATGTTTGTTAATTTCTATTTTTCTCCTTGTGTGTAGTTATTTTTCAGTAGTTCGCTCCCAAGCATGATAAATATAATAGTCCTTTTAATATGTTCCGGAACATCTTTTCGTATGTAATTAAATCGACTCAGCAAGTTGATGGAAATAAATGTGTTTAATTATGGCTAAATTACCCGTTGATTTTTGTAGTGATAAATTTATATGTAAAGCTTTACTGTGCTGCGCGTTAAAATTTTAGAATTTGAATTGGTTTAAATAGATATACCATAAAATTTCTTTTATAACAACATATCAACCAACCAGTGTTTTTGATGAATATGCCATTCCGTTTGTTTTATTTATTTTTATATGCAAATTTCTAAATCGATGTTGACAATAATAGGTTGTGACAAAACTATATCTTGGAACTATTTATACGTAATCAATTTTATGTCTGAGTGTTGCCACATTCCAGTTCAAAAATCCGAATGTTTTTTTGTATCTGAAATTTTTTTTTTGTTTTATATTTTAATCTAAATTTATTTTTTTAAATCTTGTTGGCAGATGATAATGTTTGCCCTGAGCCCCAGAAGTCTCTCAGTAACCACAGAGAGACGGGCGCTAAACAACAACAGCAACCAAAATTACCTGAAAAAATACATAGTACAAATGCTCTCAATGGTTCCGCACAAAAATATACACCTGGTACGTTTTATTTTATATGAAATTAAACGAAAACGAAATTTTTATGTGCTACCTTTAACTCTGTGTTATATATTTACTTAATATCATAAACTTACCAAAATTCTTGTATGTTAGATATAAAAATAGACACCTTATTAACACTATTTACTTGAGATGCATGAAAACAGTGTTCCTGCATGTCTGAAAGAATAGAAAAACTAGATATTAACATGTACCTTAGTCAAATTGAATTAGCATATTTCCATACATAATGTGATTTAAAAGTCAAACACATTTAACTTATACATATCTACTAATAAAATTAATATTTTATTCAACCTCATACACTTAGCGCCTGTCCCACCACTGGCTGATAGAGGCTCAGATAGCTTAAAAATAACGTCACTGTCAGATAAAGGAACAAAATCCGATATTACCATCACATATTTTACATGTTGTATTGTTATCAGGCAATTTAAAATTTGGTGGGACTGGTGGGACAGGACAGGACAAAATATTTAATATTTTTTTTAACTTTTCCGACATTAAACATTAAAGTAAATGTTTTTTTTAGTTTTTTCCAACTAGTGTAACATTTTTTTCAGCTATATCAGTGATAGTGGAGCCCCGGCAGCTGGTGTCGCGGCCGGCGAGCCCCACGCTGGTGGCGGAGACAAACACCATCGTGAACGGCGGCGCGGTGCTCGCCGCCGCGCTGCAGAAGAAGATCAACAGGAAACGGAAAGCAAACTCACTTGATACTGAGGTGAACAAAAAAGAACAAAAATATATGGGAAATGATAAATATGTTCAAACTGAACTCTTATCCAACTTACATAGATCAGAACACACTCTTGCTTCTTAAGTGCTATTGACTTGTAGATTCTGTCCCTTTCCCGCATGAGTTTTTTTTTTCAAATTATTTACCCCCCTTAGCATAATAACATAAAAATGTATAAGCTAGAATGTGTCAAAAGTGTGTGACAATTCAAAAATATGCTGTGATTGCTGACATCGTAAGTAACTAAGTGTGTATTTACGCTTTATTATATTAGTATAGATTTATCAACTAAGTATTTCCATTCAATTGTTTATGTTATCTAAACTTTTTTTTGTTGTGAGAGCGATTTACGCCTTTCATCTGTATTTTGCTGGTTTTTATTGTCTTATATATTTAATTCCACTCTTATTTCTAGAGCATGCAATTGTTGTACCTTATCAATCAAAAGGTAAATAAATATGTCAGTTCTTTTGTGTTTTAATTTAGGAGCCATCACCTCAAGAGTCTCTAGATGTGGGCGCGGAGCAGGCGAGCGGCACGGCCACGCCCACCGCGCGCCCGCGCCAGTCCGGCAGCATGGTCGCGCACGGACACGACGACCTCGTCACGCGCATGAAGAACATCGAGATGATAGAGCTGGGCCGGCACAGAATACGGCCCTGGTACTTCGCACCTTACCCACAGGTCAGTTTACCTGTAGTTTGTACTTCAATAACTGAATATCGCGCCTGTTTTTCAGAGACTTACGCTTGTTGGCAACTGTTAGACGCCACTTCCAATCGTCGGCAACAATTAGACGCCGCTTGCATTTGTTTGTAACGTTTGGACGCCATTTTCGATTATCGGCAACTGTTGGACGCCACTTCCTATAGTCGGCAACAATTAGACGCCATTTTCGATTATCGGCAACTGTTGGACGCCACTTCCAGTAGTCTGTAATGATTGGACGCCGCGTACGCTTTTCAGCAACTGTTAGACATCGCTTTCGTTTTATTATAACGGTCGGACGCCACTTTCGCTTGTCGGCAATTGTTGGACGCCAATTTCGATTGTTGGCAACACTTGGACGCCGCACGATCTAATGAAATATTTAAAGTTCTATTTGATGAGGTTAATTAATAACTTTTGCGTTTTACTTTGCAGGAAATGGTCAACCTGCCTTGTATTTACATATGTGAATTCTGTTTGAAGTACAGGAAAAGTAAAAAGTGCTTAGAAAGACATTTGGTATGTTTTTTTTATTCACTATCACATAGTATCTCTTACGCTCTTCGTTTTAATGTCAATCATATTTTTTTAGATTAAATGTAAATTGAAACACCCGCCGGGTAACGAGATCTACAGGAAGGGCAGTATCTCTTTCTTTGAGATCGACGGACGCAAGAACAAATGTTATGCTCAGAACTTGTGTCTTCTCGCGAAACTGTTCCTCGATCACAAGACTTTGTACTACGATACGGATCCATTTTTGTTTTATGTTATGACGGAATTTGATGCAAGAGGTTAGCTATAATATCGATTATCTGTTTTTATATTGCAAAAAAATACCTTATTGTTTTTTAAAGTATTTATTGAGTAACAATATCGAGTACGAAAGTATCGATATCAAAATGTAGTGCATACAAAAAAGTATCGATATTTTTTTCCGTGTTAGGTAGCTTTTAATTTGGATTTCTTTATTTTTTTAGGATTTCACATAGTCGGTTATTTTTCAAAAGAAAAGGAGAGCACTGAAGATTATAATGTAGCGTGTATTTTAACTTTACCTCCATACCAAAGGAAGGGATATGGAAAACTCCTTATAGAATTTAGTAAGTAAACTCAAACCTAGCCTTACTTATTTTTAATACTATTTAACTTTCTTAAATCTTAGAAAATCTGATTACTTTTAAACAGTTCACATTTCTAAACCAGAAAATTATAGCTTAAAAAAATCCGAAATAAAGAAAAAATCAAGTGTTCCCGTATTTTTTTTAACATTTGCGTTGTCTTTTTGTAATTTTTTAAATAGGGTCGCATTTCTATAAACAACCAGAAAAATCATAGTTAAAAAAAATATCCTTAAAAAAGAAAAAAAACAAGTGTTTCCGTATTTCTTGAACATTTGCGTTGTTTTTTTCCTTTAGGTTATAATTTATCAAAGTTCGAAGGCAAAACGGGTTCTCCAGAGAAGCCGCTGTCGGATCTCGGTCTGCTGTCGTACCGCAGCTACTGGGCGCAGACCATACTCGACATCCTCATGAACGTGCCGCCCGTCGCTGATAATGATAAACCTATTATTACTATCAAGTAAGTCTACATTAACAAACACAATCAACCAAAAAAAAAATAAGAAAAAAATTTTTGATTGGAGATTTTTTGTGGTAAAAAAAAACTGGACTAGGTAAAATCTTTATTGTAAAACACTTGTGAAAATATTTGTCTGTTTTGATTACAAAAACGAAAAAATAATTCTTAAACATCGCAAAAATAACTAATGGTTCTTTTTAGACAATTTTTTTTTGTAAATGCTGCTTTAAAAAAGCTTTAAACTCTTTTACTATTATTCTATTGTTATTCTACTTTTTTATACTACCGTTTTAGTGAAATTTGTGAAATGACGAGCATAAAGAAAGAGGACGTCATAAGTACGCTGCAGAATTTAAATCTAATCAACTATTACAAAGGGCAGTACATTATTTCAGTGAATCAGGTAACTGGTATCGTTTATTTTACGTATATATAAAATATTGTATTATCCGTCGACCTGATATTTCTGTTATCGATAAAGGAAATTGTACAGCAACATGAGAAAGCGATGGAGAAAAAATGGCTACGGATCGATCCTGACTGTTTATATTGGACACCTAAAGATTGGTCTAAACGAGCGAAATGGTAAGAAAATCAACTTTAATTATAATCTATAATAAAAAAGTCGTTAAATATAAAAATATCGACATAAATATTTATTTTTTAAACATTTTTTAATGTATGAAAATTAATTAGTTCTATAATTTTCCGTAATACGGTGAGTTTTTTTTATATTTTTGGTCGAAGTTATTTGTTACTTATATTCCTTTAAAGTAGATTGACCTTTAGTCGATAATTTAATATCATACTGAAGTTATTTAAAAAACATTAAAAGAAATTAAATTAAAAAATACCAGTAAAAAATTCTTACTGGAGTTTTTTAATTATTTTTTTTATTTTTATATTTTTTAATGTTTCTATCTTCAAGACATTATAAATTTAGTAATCTATTACTATCTATAGTAGTAAATTATTAGATGTCTAACTTTTAATTATGTTTTTTTTTTGTTACCAGCGTTTGAAATGTACCGGAGATGCTGTCAGCTCTGACATGTACGCATTTTATCCATTTTCCAACATTTTTTTAATCTTAATTGCTTTTCCTTGTATTATTATTTATATTTGTTATTACTTGATTTCCAATAACTAGTCATGAATAATATATTGTCTCATATCTCAAACATATTGAAGAAATTTAATGCTTTGTGTACTTCAATTTTTTGTGATTTTAACCTGATAATTTAATTTCCAGGTAAGCCTGCTTAAATACGTGATTATCACGTAATCGTATTACGACTCAGTTTTAATTCATTTTTACATAAAAGCACTAAATGTGACTTGTAAATGTGTTGTAGAGTAGCGCCACTTTAGGTAACATTCGATGTCTATTTCAATAGATTTGACGCAGTTTTATTACTAGTATAGTAATATTTGTCTATGTGTAATATGAATTAGATCAAATTGTTTTAAATTTTATTGTGATATTAAAGAATATCGTCGATGTGAATTTGTAGTTTTATTTATTACTAGCTTTCACCCGCGACTCCACCCGAGTTAAAAAACAAAAGTAAATAGCCTATTTGTTGTTGTCGACTATCAAATTTCATAGAGATCCGGTTAGCCGTTTAGATTACAAATTCTAACAAACATCCATCCATCCAAACTTTCCTATTTATAATATTAGTAAGATTACATTTGAATTTTATTCAAATAGATTAAGAACGTAATCTTAAGTTTTTTTCGAAATTATTTGTGACTCGTCCACTAAACGTTTGAAAATCAACACAAATGAATTTATTATAAGCAAAATACAGATAACTACGACGGAGAATGGAGGAAAATAAGGATAGGGATATTGGAATATATGAATAATAAGGTGAAGTAAAACATCGTGATACAACCTGCACATATCGGTGAAGAAATTCGAAGATATGTGTGAAGCCAGCCAACTTGTTTTGTTCCATCGTGGTTGATTATGGCCTATTCACCCCTTATTAAGGTAGGCTCCGAGCCCTTCAGTGGGGACGTATAGTGAGCTGGTGATAATATTGTAATATATGGATAGAGAAATTAAAAAATTAAATAAGTATAATGCAATATATGATTTATTTTTCAATGTATAAGCGCAGTAATTTTGCTTCGACTGTTCAAAATATTGAAGAAGCAGGTACAAGTGATGTTTAACACTTACAAAACCTAATTATATAAAATTTATATTAACAACTTTATTAATCATTTCATTTCCAAATACAATAATGTCTTCTACTAAAAAGACGATCAAATTATTTATAATATATATAAAATACAATTTATTCTGACATAGACAAAAGACATCTTTATTGAAGGTAGTTTTAAAAATTGGTAAGGCTTTTTGTTTCAGAACAAATTTTCTGGAGAACACTTTGTGACGGAATACATTTTAATAAAAAAAAATCGTATCTTAATGTTGAATACCGATTTCAAAGTATGGTAACATGTTTTTGAAAAATTTTAATCGTAACATAAATCAACATTTTATTCTTTATTCTTCCGATAGTTTGTTTTGTTAAACACATTTCCATTTTAAATCACACGCAATATATTATCACAATTACTTGGTAGAAACACAAACAAAAATTAAAATGACTACATGATAATGGTTAATACCATCAAAAATGTACCATTCCTAGGTAATCTTATTCACAAGATTACTAAGAAGATACTAAATTCTTAAAAATAATATACATGAATCAAAAACAATTTAACATTATGTTAAAAACAATAGCAAAAAAATATATTACAGTAATAAAGTGTACAAAATAAAATTCTTGCATAATTTTACAATGTAATTTTGTGTGTGATCTCAATATCTTACTATGCTTCTCTAAAATAGAGAATTTTTCTTCGTTTTGTATTATTGAAAAGATAAACCATTTATTTGTTAACAGAATTAACTGTTATTCTCGCACTCTACCACTTTTACAAAGTTTCAGAGAAGCACAGTTACGATAATTCAATGTGATAAAATATTAATAAAAAATCGTTAAGGTTTACACATGAACAATTGTGCTTAATTTATTTTTGAAGTACTCTACTTTATCACAATAATTATAAAAATAAATGCTTGCGCGACTGGCTGTTTGTATCACAAAGGCAGCCAAGAAGACTAGGTTCACAGGTTCACTGGTACGCAAAAGGCACTGTCTATCTGAACTTTTTATTATTAACAATATATGCATAATAGTACAACTCCAGTTATTATGCAAATTGCAGTTTATTTGTGCTCAGTCGAGAATTATCTTTTAAAACATTTTTTATTCAATGTCCAAAAATATCGTAGCCCAAAAACTTTATCTTAAATTGTATTTTACAAAACTATCACTTTAGAAATATTGTAAAAGAGCTTTGAGTAATGGAGGCACTTCTTTTTTTTAAAGATTTGTTAAGTGACACTTTGTGCCCTACATTCCAATATTAAGTTATGTTATGTCGTTTTAATGTAAAATACTTAAAAATTAGGTAATTATTTTTCATAACAATAATAATCATATCACGATTTCATCTGAGTTAAAGCATCTTAACATCTACATTATCTTATGCCTATACATAAATGTGGAATATTAAAATCATTTTTACTTGTGTAACATAGAATATACTTTCGGAATTTCAACAGGAGGTATTTCATTTTATTGTACTGGAAGAGAATATCGGTGTTAACAGTTACATATTTGGTGTCTACAGACTAGACACTTCGTAACTATTTTGTCATTCAAAGTTTTATTAACTTTTAAACTATTGCACCTTCGATATAATTAATCAGATCTAGTGACAATAAATATTTTGTACAGATCAAAGCAAAATTAAAGAACTTAAAAACGAATACGGTATCATGTTAGATAACTAAATTAAAACCATCGCCACCTAAAGCCTGCTACACACCTTTAGTTTTCACTGCACAGTTTTAACTTTACGGTTAAAACTGCGTGTGTAAAACAACTGATAGTTATTGTACGGTTTAACTGACAGTGACACGAACAGTACTAACTGTACAGTTAGATGGTTCAGTTAAAACTGTGCTTTTAAAATTGAAGATGTGTAGCGGGCATAAGCAACTGTCTTACAGTTGCAGTTATGTTAAAGGTGACTCGAAATTATTATTTCACAACACATTGGAAATTAAGAACGAATAAATATAACGTGACGTTCGCGTAGATTATTGAAAAATTAAAGTCAACTTAAATATAGCACCTACCTCGATTTAAATGGCGAATCGCCCACTGACCTTATAACTGCATAAAGTAACTTAATGTTACAGGTTTTGTTAACTCTACGTTGTTGTTCTACACAGTAGACATACTTTACGATTCGAAATAAAACCCTCGATTTCAACTGATAAGAATAATGTAGTTTAGATTTCTGTATTACTTAACGTATAATATTACGGGCGGTGCATTTCACGTAGACAACAAAAACAGACGTTATTTAAAATATTAAAGAAAAACGATTATGTAATAACTAAAATGCCGGTGATATTTCGAATTTTCGCAATTTCTTAAAAAATACACGTATACACGTCAAAGAGAATTTTGGACCCGATAATGGTAATGGGGTGGACAGCTAAACGAGACAGCCGTCGTTTAGGCCGTTGGCGATTTTCGTTTGAGCATCTGAGATGGTGCCAGGATACGTGTGGCACGGCTGGCCGGATGACAAGTTATAATTCACTTCTGTTTCGTAATACTCGGCCTCGTGTTCGATAGGAACGAGTAAGTTGGCTGCTTTAGGCATATAACCATCTGTGTTAATAAAGTGCTGATCAGAATTGGGTGGAAGACTGAGTACGCTGTCTGGCCGATTGTAGTCAACGTCTATTACTTGTTGGGTGATATATGTGTTGTCGAGTGAAGAGATCGTGTCTATGGAAGAATCTCCATTGAGTGGTGTAACACATGTGTAACTTGATGCGAGGATGTTCGCGGACTCCGGTCTGATGTAAGGTGACTGTGCGTCGAAGTTCGCGGGGAATGTCTGAGGTTCGTAACTACGCAACATGTTGTACGTCGAAGGGGAAGTTCTTGTTGTGGAGTTGTTTTTGACGCAGGACCCCGCGTGCAGCGATAACATGTCGATGAGTTGCCGTTTTTGAACTTCCAAATCCTGTAAAGATAACGATTGCATGTTAGACTTTGACATATTTTATTAATATTAGTTTTGAAAATAAAAGCGGATTAATCCGATGACATAATTACATATATCAATTAATTTATAAAAACAAGATAAAAATAATCTTAAAGGGTAACACTTTAGTAAAAAAAATGCATTATTAAGAAATATTTTAACACTAGCTGTTGCTCGCGAATTCGTCTGCGCGTAATTAAAAAAAACTAGCTTATGGTACTCAGTGATACTGTAGCTATTTATTGATGAAGGAATTTTTAAAATCGTCCCAGTAGTTTTTGAGTTATTTCAATACATACAATAATACAAATCTTTCCTCTTTATAATATTAGTATAGATTAATTAACCGTTTTGAAATATGTTACCTTTAGCTGCGCTTTGAGATCTTGGTTTTGATTCTCCAGAACCTCGCTCTCGGTGACCAGGTTGACGGTGCGCTCTCGTTTCTTCATCCTGCACTTGGTCGCCGCTATTTTATTCCGTTCTCTTCTGCGTCGCCTGCGCTCCTCGTCTTCCGGGGTCAGCTGTTGAATTAATAATCTATGAACAAGGGCTCTAACACTCCACTCGTATAATTTCTCATCGCACTCGCTTTCCATCTGGCAGTTTTGTCACGAACACAATCGCATTTGCAATGCTGGTGCCTTCTTTGTAAGCCTATAAAACTTCAATAAAGCCGTTGAATTATAATGCATCGATGGTCGCTATAAACTCTGGTTTAGTAACGATTTGCGATCTCGCGTTTCTAAGTTCCTGGTACCATCATTGGTGGGTACAGTTTATATGGCGTACGATGAATATAATTTATGCTGAATGTTTGCATCACAAGTAATCATAATAAACACGCAGGAAGTTCACTTTTTATTTGATTTAACATCTTCCTCCTTATCCTACACCTGTAGTGGTGCAACAGGTTTTTGTCTTCCACATAACTCTATCATACGTCATCTCAGTCATCACTCCCTTCTTGATCATGTCACCTTTCACGCAATCCATCCATCTCTTTCTAGGTCTACCTCTACCGGTGTACCTCCACACTCATAACTAACGTTTATTTTTTATTTGATCACAGCTTATAATAAATGCTATGCTATGCATTTTACTACATTTCGTTCATCAGACTGATTATTTTTTCAACCAAGTTAGTTCAACTAAAATCACATTACTTACCCCTTCGTTTTTGACGGTGTGCGTGTGACTACTGTCGTAGTCGTCATCGCTGTCCTCTTTCTTGAAGCGTTTGAGGCCGCCGTCAGTATCGCTGCCGGACATCTTGCGTTTCGACTCGATAGACAGCTTTAAGCCGGCCTTGATCAGATCCGAGCAAGTCTGGAACAAAGTTGAATTATAAATATAACTGTCGTTAGAAATAAAAATTCGCATAGTATGTGTTGTGAATTGTAATCTTCCAAACTATTTGAAGGATTTTCAAGTATAAGGTCTTTCGATTGCTATTATTTATAGAATTGCTGCTAAATTTTAAAAGGTTTTAGACGAGTTATGACACAGTTTATGATTTCGAAGATAATTGAAGGTTGTTCAATTCTAATTGATCGAACTTTGATTTATTTGTATAAAGTGCAATCGGACGATGTCGTAGCCTTGACATACACTTCAAGTGGCAAAGGAAATAATGAATAACTTAAAGCGAACCGACGACTTGAGCAATGAGCTAAGCTTTTGTTTATTTTTCTTACCGATTGAAGTTTACATAAATATCGCAAGGAACCGTTTCCACTGGCGCAATACACGTACAGAGATATATCATTATTTTTTATAAAATCGAAACGAGAACGTTGGCAATATTGGAAAATTCACTTATTTATAATGATGTGTTTTTTGTATATATTGAAATAACTCAAAAACTGCTGGGTCGATTTCAAACATTCTTACACCATCAAAAAGCTACGTTATCAGTGAGTAACATGGGCTAAGTTTTTT
>LD688931.1:1396701-1414278 GCA_003118335.3 Papilio memnon | reverse complement strand
AATATTATGAGAGTTGAAAATAAATTGAAAATTAATAATTAAGTAGATAATAAAGTGCAAGATTATGTACAAAGCAGTTCGTTGGCGTTTCCGAACGTAGCAACAGAAGCGCGCGTGTCCTTGACACTCGATGGCGGGCAAAAACTCTATCGGCCGCAATTTTGGCGCGACGGTCGGTAGGTGTGCTCTGAAACTAACGCACACTTACAAATCCCATGCCAAAGAGTAACAACATTTACTAACATTGCCTCCGGGAGATTATAAATTATTTCTTTCAAAACTTATTTAATTAAAATTGTGATGTAAATATCGGGTCTTTTAATCAACTAATATTTTAAGCGTTTGGTGTTACTTCTAAAAGATATTCGTACGTCTTCTAAAGTTTTATTTATACATTCTCAATCAATCATTCAATAAAATACTTATTCAGACATTAATCGTTTTTATTTTGTTTTTAATTATGGTTGTTTACTTTACTACGTATTTACTTTAGCAAGCATTACATTGTCATTTTATCTCGTACATTAACTTTTAAATTCATAATCAATAATATACACTGATAGAAAATTGTCAATTCTGCGTGCTTGACTATTGTTTGACATGTAATACGGCGCCAGTCTACGTATATGTACCACCAAATACATGTCGGCGTAAAAGGAACAAAGGAAGTTTGGCAAGGCATTGTTCACTCGAATTTCACGTCTAACGTGTAGAAGTCGAAAAAAATTGCATTTGCATGCCCACGATGTCGATTAAAAGAAATTGCTTTTGAATATAAGAGATCTCATTATTCTGATTTAAATATTGATAAAATGTCTTATGAGTTATGTCACAGCAAGTACATCAAAGGTAAAGTAAAAAAAAGTTAAAACAAGAAAACATTTTTTCGTAAACATATTCATTTTTATTCATCTATAAGGAAGTCCTTTATAGTAGATTTTTCATATAAAGGACAAGCTAAGTAATTAATTAACGTCTTCCATTATGGTAATTATTAACTTAACTGTTTCGTGTTTGCCGTTCAGCCGTTCAGATTGACTATCAACCGCCGCTATAAGAATTTTTTCCCATTGGGTCAATTGATTTGGTTTGATCGGCCTAACTGGATACACCTATTTCCTTATATTTTTAATACAATCTGTATCGCACGTGTGTACCCAAGCTATTCGTTAATCAACATTTGTTAAGTGGAAATATTAAACGAATAAGTTGAAACCAACCTTCACCGATTTATTATTGAGCCCAACTATGTTAAGTCACGTTTGACGTTAGTGTGTTTGACATGGCTATAATTCAAACGGATAATTTTATATTCACATTGTAAGGATATTAAACGTAATATGATTATTACAGATAAAATAAATGTATATTTATAAACTTTACTAGCATTCACCCGCGACTCCGTCCGCGTGTAATAAAAACAACAAAAGTGAGTACCCTATGTGTTCTTCCAGATTATCTTCTACGTCTATGCCAAATTTCTATGAGATCCGTTAGGCAGTTTAGGCTACAAACTCTAACAAACATCCATCTATCCATCTAAACTTTCGCATTTATTATATTAGTAAGAATTACATTAATAATGGTATTTACAAAATAAAATTGTATCTTACTCCTACCAATGGTTTTATTTTTTTCTTATTTCCTTACTTGCTTTTTATACACTGAGTTAAAGCGTTCAAATATTACTATAGTAGTTTTTTTTAATTACGACTAAGATTTACGGTTTACGGCTTTATTATTACTGTTAATCTGTGTTAAGTGTGTTTCAAATTAACTTTGTTCAAAGTGGCCGAACTTAACCCTTTTCGCTACCTAATAATAACAAATTAATATTTCTATCATGTTATTATTACTTTAACGTTATTGCGGAAAATGCATGCATTGGCATATTGAGCGTATCAACGTAGAATTCGGCTGTGGCCTTGTACATTTAGCAGACATTTACGGTCGAATACTGGAACGATATTTAAATATATAATGTCTTGAAAAATAATGCCACCTCAAGTTTTATTGAAATTTTGACGTCTGTCAGGTTGTTAGCGGTGCTAACAAAGCGAAGCGAAGATTCGTTTCAGTATTTTGCATTGCGGTTATGATTCAATGAGAATATTGTATAGGTTTAGTTGAAATAAACAATTTTACACAAATAAACCGCAATGTGACTTATTGATAATTATTAAACCGTGGTTTAAAATTGTTTTGTAAGCATTTAAAAATACAAATGAAATTTGTCATGAATGTAGAGGATGGTCTGGAAGAACACATAGGCTACTCACTCTTATTTGTTTATTACCGCGCGGACGGAGTCGCGGGCGAAAGCTAGTTGTATTATAAAGTAAATTAATGACTAGAAATAATCATGTATGAATTTAAATTATATTCCAATTTGAAATATGTAAATAGTTTCGTTCATAGAATACAAGGCGTAACAAAGTTTCAAAAGCGGAAAACTGCAACAATTCATTGAACAAGCTGCAATGTCAGATTCGACCTTCACACAATTTTATGACAGGAAACCAATAAAATGATAATACCTGGAGACTCACAAAGCGTTAGGATAATTACAAAATACCATTATGTACAAAGTACAACAGCTTGTGATCTTTTATGTAGCTACATAGATGCGTCCATGTTCTAACTGAACTAATCATACGCCAGTCCAAGGCTGTTTAATTTAGTTTTGTACATAACATGTTTAGATACGCTAAAAATAACGTTCATTCGTTACGCTAAACGTGCTACGGAAATAACGAAAACAAAACGTTTCCTGATCACACTTATCAAGTTTTTTCAAGACATTGCACTTAATGTATAGCATTTGTTTATTCTTTTTCTCACTCTAACGGCGATCTTAAACAATTCGATTCGTATGCGCCGATTATTAACAGTGTATATTTGTATAACTTAAATTTCTTACTATCCTAATTACTGTTATCTTGTATGTAAAATGTACAACTCCTTTACCATCAAAATGTTCGAGATTCGAATTGGCTAGAACTAACATCAGACTTTAAGAGCACGCGTACACCTTTGACTAAAATATCGCACAACTGATTAGTCTCGCTTTGATTCCTATGAGCTTATATGGACGTGCGCACACTACTCGATTTTTTATTGTGCAACTAAACAGTTGAATTGTTAGCAAAACAATCGCACAACAGTTATACGATAGTTTAGTCAAAGGTGTGCCGCCCGCTCTAACCGTTCCACAATCGAGACATCGACAAAATAGAGTAACCATAATCAAATACCCGTATACGTTTAAGGCTATGCAATTAAGACCGAACCATTTGCTGTCGGCATATTTTGTCAATTTTACGATACGTGGGATGGCGTCGATTGAAACGGGACGTGGGTGAGAAAAATATTTTTTTTTCTAACTTCTGTATGTATTTAGTGTAAATGTTGTATAGTTTTATACAGAGGGTTGGAGCATATAGATCATACTTCAAGGAAAATTCTATACTATCAAATACAATAGAGTTCCGTAACCGCAAAACTAGTTTTAATAATTCATATATCATCTCAACAAATAATGAAAATCTGAGGTCACCTATTAGAAATACCACTTCGCCCTTGAAGCTATGATAATAAATTTATAAGACAATAAAATGTATTATAATAACTATACATATGTACTTAAAATGTAACTTATTTCTATTCGGTTTGCAAACTCATTTATTGCCGGTTTCCCAGCTATGCTAAATCGTTAGTGTTCATGGTTCCAAAAAATCATGAAATGCGTTTCCGAACTACGAAACTTAAGTTTTACTCTGTTAATGACAAAGGTAATGACAAAATAACTGGAAACTTCAGAAACCCAGCATTAATGTACAATTAATAATCCGTTATTGTTTTAATTATTGAGTTAACACCGTGGTTTTCTTTCTTTTTTGACGTTTTATTTTCAGTCAGTATTAAAACTGTCGGTTTACTAAAAAGTTTCAATACCCCTGGCTCAATTTCAATTTTCTTTGTCCACATTGATAACAAGTATAATAAAATTCGATAAAAGGTAAATTAGCGGTATTCGAAATTAAACGTTCCCAAAATGCTGATTCGTCCTCGACAATCAGAATTTTAGTGGGCGTGGAACCGGTTTTCGGATTATCTGCAACAGCCAACGAAGATCTTTAGAAAAAAAGCATTGTCAATTATCAAAGATTTCGTTTGCGAGTTTCATTTGATATTTTCGTATTCGGGTAACGTAAATATTACCATTGACGTATGATTTATTGATTATAAATACATGTAAATGTTTGCCGCCTCGAACAGGCAGTTTCGACACGTGTTGGATTTGTCGAATATGACCTGCATTTACAAGCAAATTGTATACATGTTCAGCTTTGAAACCATTTAGGTCTGATCGGACAATTTTTGTAATCACAATTAACAAAAATTCAAGATACACCTTCAGAATAACATTACATGTACCACTAAATTATGAACTTCTAGCTGTTCCTCGCGACTTCATCCACGTGAAATCTAAAAATATAGCCTATCTTACTCATAGGTATTACCTTTCTAACGGTGAAAGAATTTTCAAAATCGGCCTAGTAGTTCTTAAGTTATTTCATTACATAAAATAATAATCTTTCCTCTTTATAATATTAGTATAAAAAAGAATACTAACATAATTTATTTATAATAATTTTTTTATACTAATTATGGTCTACAAGGTTTGTTCCATTTTATTTTATGTGTACTGGCAACGTAGGATCGTGGTTGCCATAAAAAAGAAACGTCCATCGATCCGTCTCGCGTCCGCCGCCGTGACCTATTTGCGGTCGTCTCCTAATCTATGCAGCCCACACCCGAACGTGTCTAACTCACATTCAATGTCATTTCATAAAACCAAATTGAGGACTTTATCCCTGCGTAGACATTTAAATTTGCATTGTCCGCAATTCGCCACAATTCAGTAGCATGATAATATGCAACAAATATGAAAGTTAAACATCTGCATCTGTTAATATTTTTAAACAAATAATTCTCTATTTGAAACTGTTGCATTGCCAATGTTAATCCTTATGTAGTTTATTGCATTAAAAAAAAAACATAAACAGTTTATCGTAAAAACAAAACCGGAAATTCAATAGTACCAGATACTTTTTTAAATCGTGCGAACAAATATTCAGCTGATTTTATCCTTACAAAAAAGTAAATCAACAATTTAGAAATAGAACTTTTTGTAAAACTTGCTTATGCAAGTAATTTATGTTAATAAGAAAGTTAGTTAAAAGAAATGAAAACAAAAAAATACGGTTTGTTTTTCTTTTTATCTTGTTTAATGTAACCTTGACCAAAGGTGAATAAAAAGTCAAAAGATTAAAGCAAATTAGATGTAAAACACAACAGTATTAAAACGTACGTTCCAATAATATTATTAAAAGGCAAGCGTGCCGTGTCTGAATAGCGCATACCATTTTATAAAAACTACACAATTTCATCTGAATTTACACAATAAACCACTTAGCAGATTGAACTTCTTTTTAAAACAAACTCTACAACTTAAAGATCTACAAGTTGAGAGTTTTATTAACTTTATAAGATTCTTATAATCTGTGGATGTATATTTTCCGAATTATAAAGATAAGCATGTTTTAGACGAATTACAAATAGACTTTAAAGAATTTAAATCATGCGTAATCTATACTAATATAATAAAGCGCAAACACACACTTAATTGTTGCCTAAGATGTCAGCAATTACAGCATATTTTTGAATAATTCTTTTTTTAATAAAAAGCCCTACACTTACGTCACGCTTTAGGCTATATATTTTCACGCCATTAAACTTGAGGGTAAATATTTTGGATAAAAACCCTAATGTGGGAAAGAGACCATAAGTTGCTGCCAACATCAAGGAAGCAAGATTGCCATGGTTTGTCATCATGTCATGTCATTTTGACATTTGCAATTGATAGTTTCACAAATGTAAACAATAAAATAAAGTTTTTATAATATCATGCGGATAAAGACGCACGCGAACAGCTAGTTAATTTATAATGAGCCTATATCCCTATGTTTTCAATTAACATGTATACGGTTTTACAATCAGTCTTTTACTACAATAACAATTAACAGCGCGTGCCATCGTTCATTCTTAAGGAAAAGAAACATTCCATCAATGGTTGCAACTTATTTTTATGCAACGAAACTAAAGTTAACATTGTTCCAAAATGAGTAAGAAAACTAAATTTTCGATACTCTCTGTTATGAAATTTGTTAAGATTATTTCAGGGTTGCTACGAAAAGAGGTTAACTCACTGTGGTAAAAAAATATAGAAATTTTAATTTTTAGTTACCAATTACCAAAGCATCAGACATGCAAGACATGCAGCAAGGTAGCAATATTTAATCAATGATCAACACATTTTTATAATCTCTCCTATCATCATCATCAACTTGCCCTTATCCCTTACGGAGGGTCGGCACAGTATGTGCTGCTCTTCCAAACATTTCTGTCAGTCGTCATATCTGAATCCACTCCCTTCTTAAGCATATCTTCTTTCACACAATTCATCCATACTTTCTTCAGTCTTCCTCTACCTTTGTAGCCATCCACATTCAATCCTAACACTTTCTAGTTTATGTCCTCATCGTCTGGACGCATAACATCTCCATACCACGCTCCATAATCCCTCCTATATGAAGTTAAATAATCTTTAGATCAAACGCTAGAGGTTAGATCGATTGCTGGGTTCGATATTGAATTCAAAATGAAATATTTCATCATATTAAAGTCTATTTACTATACTACAAGCTATAAAGCTGTATGTACACTAACCGGCAGAGTTAATCAATTCCGTAATAGGCACTTCAGACACGCATTACCGAGGCGCGCAATAAAGTGGAATAGGAAACAAATTATCAATAATTGCTTTGTCGTAAATATATTTATGAAGATTGTTGAGATTAAAGGAGCCGGACAACACATAGAAATAAATAAACAAGGAACTATAAAAACAAAAATGGATTTATTTGTCACCATATTTTATGGTATTTCATATTTAATTAATATATTTTATTTCGAATGGTGTTTATGTAGAGTAGTAATAATAAACCATTAATAGTACTTATCAAAGAACAATTTATAGTGACCAAAAATCCAAAAATATATAAAAGTAGTGAATATAAAAAGTAAGCAATTTGAATGTTTTTGCTTGACATGCATGTTCAATGTAAAAATGCAGTTATTCAGCTATTTATTGACATTGAAGCAGGTGACCTTCCCCGCCTCAGCTGCATTAAGTAGGTCTTTCCATTCATAAAATTAATTGTGCAATAAATTTACGTTCAAGAACAATACGTCAACTAATAAATGATATTCGATAGATTAATAAGATTGTATAATGTGATTGATATCTTTGTGTTACATTTTTTTATGCAATGTTAAGTAATACTTAAATACTAATCAAACCTAATATTTAAATGATCACAAAAAGGAATAAATTTGATCTACGTTTGTATGTTGAAAAGCGATTTAAATTTAATTTTATTTCAAAGATATGACAAAAAATGACTTTATATTATTACGTTCCGATTAAAGAAATAATTTTTCCCCTAATGTTACTGTTATTGAGGACCACTAAAAAACATCCTATAATGTAGCCGGGAGCGGGCACTGCCGGAAAATTCTATCATAGCTCATTGGTAATTGGGTCCTAAAAAAGTTTAAATTAGGCTTTTTTTCATATTGATGACATAAATTATTTCTTGATTTAAATATAATAATATGACTGGATTGTACTAAATATTACAATTAGACATTGGGTTTAACCTACAACTTCTACAAGAATGAACCATTTGGTTATTCCATAACTAAAAAAAAAGTTTCTTGCTATGCTTTCTAGTACTGCTTATTAAGTTATCCAATAGTAATATTCATACAAAATAAACTCACAAGTTTTCATTACACTATAATAGAATACATTGTAAGCATGGTTAAGAAATAAAGAGGCGTAAATAAAAACAGCATGTTCTTTGAATTACAATGTTTTTTTAGCCCCAGGCAAAGCACTTACTTAGACCTAATTACAGGGTAATATTTTTAGGCGTAAATGCGCTTAATGGAAATCCATTACATTCACAAATTAGACCACTTACATCACGAACCAAATTACAGCACGAACGTTTTATAAAACCATCCATCCTGCTCACCTTGTTTCGATTAATGGGATTTAATAACAGTCATGGTACAGGTTCTTCACAAACAGTTTTATAAAACATTATTTCGACATTTATTAATGATTATATAAATAGTAAATCTGAGTAACATTTCCTAATGCAACTTAAAATGTTGAACATTCAAAAGGTCCCCAAACTGACCTTCGAACGTCTATGAAAATTAAATTAAGAAACTGTATGTTTATAATTAATCAAATTACTCAATTCAGTCACGTTCGATATAAAACATGTAATTTCGTTAAAACCTTGTGTTTGTTAGATACATATTTTTAAAAGATTAACTACCGGATACTGTAAGCTAACGTAAACACCATCGCAAAGGATTTTATTAATGAATACACGTATTTTTTCTATATCTTTAGATACCTACAGTGTAAGCCTGAGCATTGTATAACGACCTCGATTTTTTTATTCATAAAATACAAATACAGCGTGTTTGTAAAACCACAACATACTAAATAACTTTGATTTAACAAGTATTTTGCAAAAAAACTATCGATGCTCTATTTTTTTTTCTATCCCTTTAATTTTGACTTTAAAAAAACCTACAATTCCCATTTAACAATTAATATGAAACTAATATTGATTTGTTAACTTTGCACAAGGATAATGTTTAAGAGGCTTTAACAAGTTTACGGTGCAGGTAATTACGTAAGTCTAGGCACTAAGTCACGTAGTTTTCAATAGCTCTAGGTCAATGCGCATCAAACGTAGGCGTGGCTTCAGGCTTACCGTCGCCTGATTGGCTGAATACAAATGGTACTTGCATTTCACTTTATACTGATAGGAATGCTAAAAAGATTTTCACATTTGACTCACCCTTGTTAGTCGCTTTCGAAGTCAGTTCGCGTGTTTAGAATTATCCTGACCCTCTTACGGTAAGTTACTTTGTCTTAAGTATCTATTAACTTGGATAAGTAATATTGCTTTTTATGGTAGAAATAGACATAAGTCGAGCAGCTGTTTTGAGGTTAATTTAGCTGATTAACTAGTTTTAATAAGATTAGGATAATTGAGAGAAATTCGAAAAAAAACCGAAAATTTGAAAAAATACGTGATAATTTTTAATTTTGTATTATACTTTATTATTTCTATGTGTGTCTATAATACAATAAGGTAACACTGACCGGTTATATTACAAAAATTTCCAAAAAAAACATAAGCTACGAACAATGTATTGTCATTGATCACATAGAATAGATTAATATGCGCTCAAATTCATGTTCCATCATTCATACACGACAATATAAAGCAATTAATATCAAAAGTTCAAGACAATAGTAAAGATTAATAGTCAAAAGTATGGCGCCATAACCTCATTATAATATACCAAATGATAAACAACTTGAAGAACGTAGAATCCATAATAAATACATTATGCAAAGCGTTTTAAATGTGCTTTTTGACATTCCAAACGAGCAATCAAACATTTTCCGTCCACGCTGTTACGTTATCACGCAACACGCACACAGTTTTTATATAACTGAGGTTAACAATCAAATTGTCTGCTTTGATCTAAGATCATATTGCAGAGAACACTTTGTCTTAATGCATTCAAATCTTGGAAAAATAAACTACGCTATGATAGTATAATGAAAAGACCTACTCCTACTAATGTATAATACTATAAACATTCCTTTTGAAGTATATTATATAATTAGTCTATTTTAATGCTTTTAATCCACATCTATACTAATATATAATAATAAAGCGTAAACACACACTTCTTTGTTGCCTAAGATCTCAGCAATTACAGCATATTTTTGAATAATTCTTTTTTTAATAAAAAACCCAACACTTACATCACGCCTTAGGCTATATATTTTCACGCCATTAAACTTAGGGGGTAAATATTTTGGATAAAAACACTAATGTGGGAAAGAGACCATTAGTTGCTTCCAACATCAAGGAAGCAAGATTGCCATGGTTTGTCATCATGTCACGTCATTTTGACATTTGCAATTGATAACATGACAAATATACACAATGAAATAAAGTTTTTATAATTTCACGCGAATGAGGCCGCATGGGAACAGCTAGTAATAAATAAGTTGTCAAAGTATTACCTCCAAGCGTACAAAATCCCGTGAATTTACTAAGCTCGTATATCTGTAAAGTTGCATAAAGTGTTGCCTAGACCCAGCCGTGCTGTATTGCTGTTGACTATTAAGTTGGCAACAACAAAATATCAACACATCGCTAGATCTTTCAGATGTAAGACACACGAAAATAACAAGCGCCTCGTTTCAATACACAATGACAAACGATTAGAACAAAGGTAGTCAACAGAGAATAGAATATAAATATTAAACAAACGAACGTCGTTGAATATCTGCTAACAAACAAATCTCCGTGTAACTAATCAACAACTCCCCAATTTATTTTAAAACTCTATGAAAAATCCAATGCATTCGATACTCCCTGCGACACGAGAAACATACACTAAGGAACAGTTTTAGTAAGGCAGAAGAATTTTCTCATAGACATTTTTTAATTCAAAACAAATGGGCATCAATAATTTCGTTACTTAAGGAAAGTAAATTTTTTTGGCTTTGCTGAATAACAATTTTCTTCTCTTTAAACAGGATTACATTTTAAAAAGAACATATCATAACCTACAAAAACAGATAGAAAACCGTTACCACCTGATAGTGACCTGTCGACAATTACGAATGGGATCACATATCCGTCTATGCAACGAATTAATTCTACAGCTAACAAAAACATAGTTTGCACATTGCGTATGAAATATGATATCACATGTAGAAATATAAACATCTCTATATTTGAATGTTGTAGAGAAATTGTTGATATTAGAGGTTGTTACACTCTAATTAATTTGTCAAATCTTAGAGCGCAGTTGCATTAGTCACTAGGTCGTTATACAGCACGCAGTGGCAGAGCCCGCTTTAACATCTTCGCACATATGGATCGGCTCGGCCGGTGTAATACCACGACCACACAGAAGACAGACGTGAAGTGGGAACAGTTCTGCGTTTCGTCTGATGAGTGTGGTGGCGGAGACCCAACTTTAGTTCCTTCTCACCCTTTTTCTTAAAGATGGGTAGGAAACGTGGATTTGACGGAAGTGGAGACGCATTGGAAGGGGATATATCTTCTTTATGTGCGCCTCCTCCTCCATCGATTATGGGTAGGCAACGCATCCGCTATTGCGGAAGTCTATGGGCAGCGGTTAGCCATTTTGGCCGGTTCAGGTGGCCGCTTGCTTGTTTGTCACCTTATAAAATATTAAAAAAAACGCGTAGTGTGAGAGATTTCCTGTTCACGCATGCCATAGCCCCCGCATGCTGTAACGCATGTTCCGCCTGGATGCGTTGGGTGATAGTCCTTACTTTACTTAGCGCATATTAATAGTCAATTGTTTATCCGCACACTTGATTTACATCGACCAATCATTTTGATTAATCGCTATCCTGTGTGCGGTGCTTCCCCGCATACTGTAGCGACCGAATTATTGACCAAGCTGCGCCCTTATAACAAACATTTTATTTCAGGGGTTAAAAGAGATTCCACTTTAGACGAAAGCAGAAAATGAAAAATGCAAGATTCTAACATGATTCTGCAAATCATTAATATTCAGAGCATTACTGGAATCGCAACACTGTTACCAGACTAAGGATGTAGCTAGTATGTACTTAAGCTTTATATAATTACTTCTGAGACGTTAGAAATACGGCGCCAAGAGATAGAGTTTCCTTTGATAGACAGGTTAAGATATTGACAACTTTTATCTATACTAATATAATAAAGCGTAAACACACACTTCTTTGTTGCCTAAGATGTCAGCAATTACAGTATGTTTTAGAATAATTCTTTTTTTAATAACAAGCCCTACACTTACGTCACGCTTTAAGCTTCACGCCAATAAACTTAGGGGGTAAATATTTTGGATAAAAACCCTAATGTGGGAAAGAGGCCGTAAGTTGCTGCCAACATCAAAGAAGTAAGATTACCATGGTTTGTCATCATGTCATGTCACTTTGACATTTGCAATTGATAATTTGACAAATGTAAACAATAAAATAAAGTTTTTATAATTTCACGCAGATGAAGCTGCATGTGAACAGCTAGTTTTGTATATTTCGTAAGTTTATCAGATCAGTTTACAATGTATCAGAAGATACGATATTTTATGTTAAAAAATAATCTTCGGATAAATCAAAGGCGGTATTATTTTAATAATAGACCCGACCTTCCGATAATAAATCTGTCAATTATGTAAATGTTTGAAGAGAATTCGACACACGTGTACCGCAAATGTAACCGTACGAAAGTGCATGACGTATTTAAAGGTAGTAATATTATTTTTCTTGCTATCCATTAGCAAGGGAATGGTTTGTATTACAATTCTAATGCTTTGAAATTACACAAGGCACGCGGGCACTTTGCCAAAAAAAGTCTAATAGCTGTAACATATAACTACAGATATCGTCCTATTATATTTATAAAATCTCAATTTATTTGGTTTATTTCAGTTGTGGAATTTAATGAGCACGCAATTATAAACATTCCGCAAACTAAACATTGAATGTCGGAAAGCGCGCGAGTATAATTTTATAAATTCCAAAATGGCCGCCAACTTTAATTGAATGCAAACGAATGCAGGTTATATTATGGAGAATCTCGCATCATTCGAATTGTTTTAACATTTGCATTAAATTATTATTACTAATGAATTTCTTGACATGTTTATTGCTTCAATAAAGTTGTAACAGAGGAATTGAAATTTTTATACAATAACACAATTTATTTTAGCCCAGTAGGATGAGCCCAGACCACAGAAGTAGTTTTTATATCTAGTTTGGATTTTTTTATATTTTCTAGAGGGTGGCCAGCTGCCCCACCCTATCCCCCCTGGCGATGCCCATGTCCTGGCATTCCTCTCTGGCCTCCTCTAACTACTCTACTAACCTCTACTAATAATTATATTTTCTAACATACTTTAAATAGTAATATTGAATAACGGAGTAAGTTATCTTAGTTAGATTGTTATGCTAAGTAGCGGTTATCATTGTTGCTATCGATGCATAAAACTAAGCATCATGTGACTGGAACATTGTGCTTATTCAATAAATACCAAATGAATAAACGCTAAGTAACATTCACAGCGGGAGGTCTATAAAATAAGTAAATAATAAATGAGATCATTATTTAACATTATCATCATAAACGTTCAACTGATACTAATTGGTAAAAACTTAAAGTTACGAGTAGCTAATTAAACACCTAAAGTAGATAGGACAAGAGAATTCCTCTTATTCACATTAGTAAAATTTAGATCAAAGAAACAGCCACCGCATGAAACTTTATAACCTTAACTTCTTCTGAGATGGATTTCCTTTCAAAGGATTCGATATTCACATTTGAACAAAAACCTAGATACTTCATCAACTCGGCTATTATTATGTATATTTAATTATTTTTCGTTGTTGTTTCTAAACATAATGCAAAACAATGATGATATAACTGCCAGCTAGAATCATTAACGTCTAGTATGGACACGTTTTTATCTCTACATTTTATTATATTCACCCACATAGAGTCGACATTATCTCATACAGCTTGGACGTGGACAAATTGTTCGTACGCATCTCGACAGAATGCTACGAACATAATCTTGTCCTACATCCTTCACTCAAGTTCATTCTTATAAATAAACTAGTTGTTGCTCGCGATTTCGTCCACGTGAAATTAAGAAATATAGCCTATGTAACTCAGGGATAACGCTTTTAAATGGTGAAAGATTTTTCAGAATCGGCTCAGTAGTTTTTGAGTTACTTCATACAAAAATCAAAAAATACATATCTTTCCTCTTTATTACATTAGTACAGATGGAGATTTTTTATTAATAAAATTAAAATTATCACTCTCGTTATGTAGAAACAGTTCATAAGTGCATTTAATAAGATTCGTTTAGCTTAAACTAAGGCATTGTATTTAAAATAAATCACTACTCTACACTACATACTCTAGCCGAGATAATTCAGATTGTGTTTAGAAAAAATTGTTCCTATAAATTATTCAGGAAACGTGCTCTGAATCACATTGCTGCAGTATTATACCTAAGTGCCGCTCTTGATTAAATTCGAGTATGGTCAAGGATAAACCGCATAGAAAAGAAATACAGTACAGAAGAGATGCAAGTTATATTTACTCGTAATTTATTGGGTAAAAAAACTCACACAGTTACGAAAACATGTAATTTGAGTAGAATCTAATTAATCTTTGTGATAATGAAGTAAGAACGTTATCCCGTTGTCTATTCGACCCAGTTCCCCTGGCACGATGCCCGCGATTTGTTTTGCTATAGGACAGGGGAAATCATCCGTCATTTTTCATCAGCTTAAAATTTGTAGTAAAACAAAACGGCATTGCTGTTAAACCTGATCGAAATAACTCTTTCTGATTTCATTCACATATTTTAAGACTCTGTAGAGATGTCTTACACTTTTTTTCATTTAGATAAATACTTTTGCTGTGAGCTTTTAGAATCTGAGTTATTTTGGTCATGGCGAAATTCGAGGTAAAGGGTCAACAAAGACGTCGAGCAAAAAAATCATTCATTGAAAAACTAAATCTGGAGTCTAGAATTAGACATGCTTAGACGACCTGGATTTCCGACTAGTTTTCATCCAAGTAAGTCTCTAGTTTTAAAAAGTTAATGCATTACCAGGTACAGTAATTAGGCGATCGGTTGCCATTTTTTGTCTTACATACAAACTGTGTTAGTCGATTATTATGCGATACACATATTTGATCTCCTTATAGATAGAGCATGTTAATAAAAAATAAAACCAGTGGCCGCCCATTCATACTGTTCTTATAACATTGTATCGATTTAATTAATTTGCATTGAATTGTTAATGAGCGAATGAAGCCGGGAAGCGACGCGGTGCGAGGCCGCGGAACAATTAGGTTATTAATCAACTTACGGATGTTAAACTTGAAATTTTTCCCACACTAAAATAATAATCACAACACTACAAAATATATCTTTACAAATGAAACTAATACAAACTTAGTAAACGTAAAAAAACTACCAAGTGAACAAAACATAATTGCATATGCACCGGTTTTGCATATTAATGTTTTGTTAAAAATTCTATATTTAATGATAATTATTGCAGAAGACTGAATAACTGCTAAACAAGAAAAGAAGACACTGAATATTAAATAGTTTTTTTATGTTGTTTTTGTCTATATAAAAACACAAATTATATTCATGCCAAATAGTAATCCATAATGACTGAAAACCCGTCCATTATCGTTTTATTAGTACACTAACTTAATTAAAATACGACATTAACGCCAATAAACCAGAAAAACAGTACCTCCTAAATAATCACGTGAAGAATTTTCCACTTTCTAAGCGTTGCATAACATTGTCATCTAAGTAGACAGCTGATAACGATTTGTGTACATACAATAATATTACTTCACACCTTAAGTAATTGGAACGGAGCCAAAGCCACGTCACTACGTATGTATACCTGCCAAACGATTTACGAGTAGATATAGTTTTATACGATTTGCGTTTTACGAGATATAATAATTTGATTTATTCTATAAAATTGCCCTTTAGTAAACACATGCTTATCTACTTATGTTTTATTGCCCAGTTAAACTGGTGCTATTAAATGTTTGATGTTATTTAGGTATTTTTTTCAAGGACTAGCAATATAAAAATAGGTCGATCAAACATTCCTTATTACCAACAATATTTTAACCAAAATGTGCGTTTGATGAATTTCAATTGGTTTCTAAAACTAGCTTTCGCCCGCGACTACCTCCGTGTGGAAATAAAAAATAACTGTAAATAGACTATGTGTTCGAAACTATCCTCTACATCTATGCCAAATTTTCTCGAGATCCGATCAACAGTTTAAACTACAAACATCCATCTAAACCTTCGCACTTATGATATTAGTAACATAATTTTCATTGCTTTTATAGAAGATTCTTAGAGATAAACAATGACACAGTCTCAGTTATACATATAAAGTGTTAATGTTTACGTACATTTTGTCTGTCTTGTCTTGACAAAGCAGCTACAGAATGATAAAGCATTGTGTAGGCTAATGATATTTTCAACAAAAATTGGAAAGAGAAAAATATATTTCAACACGTTTGAAAATACACTTTCCCAAATTTATCTCGTTCTAATGTGACCATGACGGATGGTTATTGTTATGTTAATGATTAAATTAGAGACGATTTCGCAAGATTTTTTCTTAGTTTTTAATAGCAAAGTTTATAAATGACTGGTATGTACTAATTGGCTGCAACACTGACTAGATTCAAAGATCCTTAAGCGTATACTAGACGTAATAAAATGTTAATTTTCTACAAGGTCAACTTTTCCTCATTATTGCATGGCATTTATTTAAGAAACTTTGTTTATTTATGCCGTGAATATGTGATTAATGTTCTCACATTATGTTATACGACACGTGTGGGTGGATATTATTTTTTCATAGAGTTACGTTGCTCCCATAGTTTTGGCAGTTCGCCAACAATACGATGCACAATACCACTGTTCTTACATTACCCGCTTAATAAGAATCAACAGTTATCCGTTCAAAATCTTAAGCTATAAATGTCGTCCTTAATTTGATGGGATTATCAAAATCCTTACGCACAGCTAAACTAAACTCAAGGTCTTTAAAACTAAAACGCCACTACTATAAATGTCTTTTCTCAACTACTTTTTAAAAAGTTAGAATTCCTTAGGTATAAAAATGTAACGATATCTTGCTTCTTACTAATATTATAAGTTCTAAATTTTGAATGGATGGATGTTTAAAAATTCCTCCAGAACAGAATAATGGTTGAAATTTGACAAAGATATAGGAAGCTAAGAGAGTACATATGCTATTTACTAAGTATTAATTAATTCAGCAAGGACGAAGTCGCGGGCTAAATTTAGTAAATTAATAGGTTTAACTACCGATTTAACTTAATAATTAAACACCGATATCTTTATTAATTAATCTGTAACAATTCGGTCGTAAACAATTTACTTCCTCAACAAACGGAAAAATTGGTCGTCAAACCCTGTTAAATATACGAGTACTTATCCACGCGGAAAGCTTTCATCCACGTTAATGTACAATTTATGTAATCCAAACCTATAAGGTCGGTCGTAAAGGAAAGTGACGTTACAAGGAAAATTACGAAGATTCTCTATTGTATATGTTTACAATTTACATCTTTTAATTTACTTTTCCACAATTAAAGAAAATTAGGCAAGGTTTTTGTTCAATTAGTGTCAAGTTTCATGCCTAATCCAAATTTCCTTCAAGTTAAAACAAAGGGTTAAAATTAATGCTTAAGTACATTGATTGTAAATAAACCTCGATTCAGG
>LD688931.1:1332024-1349485 GCA_003118335.3 Papilio memnon | reverse complement strand
CAAAAACATCCTGTAAAAAATCTTGCATGAATCATATTACCTTTATATTTATTTTAATTATGTTTGTTTATATTTGACACACCCTTACAAATAAACGCGATGTAAACATAATATTATTGTTGATAAAGGTTTAAAACCGATAGTTTATTTTGAAAATATGTCATTGGATGTATAAATAATCGATTGGAAAATTGTTCTCTTGAATAAGTCTATTGTTAGTTAAAAATAAACATGTTGTTGTATTCAGAAGCAATAACGATGTTATAATTCAGATGCAGGTTGCTATCGATCGATTGCGTTTACTTATGCAATTATTCGATACAAGAATACGAATCGAGATGTAACTTTACCTGTGAATTCATTCGGCATACGTGAATTATTATGAATCCGTGTTAAAAGAATATTTATTTTTTTATATTTATGAAAATTATAACACATATGTAGAAAAAAATAGTTTCTTGCAAAAAAGTTTTAAGCTTTTTTATATTTTTTACCTTTGAATTTTCACTATTCTTTCCAATATTAGTAATTAGATGTGTTATAATTATAATTTGCCAATTTATTTTATCTGTAATAACATTTTAAAGTGGAAAATATGATTCTTTGCTTTGATTCTTTCTTTCTTTGCTCCGAAACTATGCAGAAGCCTACATTATCATTGTAACATAGACTATATTTTATATCAACGGAAAGGGTTTGATATATATTCTTTACGACCTGGGCATAACAAGAGAGGATCACTTTCTCTGCATCTTTCCCTCATTCTTGTATCGATCGTTTCTTGACCATTTGGCACTGGATCGTTAGTTATTCATGTTTACTTTCCAGTTTCGTGTACCCGGATAATCCGAACGACTCTCTGTCGCTGGCGCTGGGCATCAGTTCAGGCGACGCGGCGCGCAGCACGCGACTGGCGCTACTCGGCAAGCTCGGCCTGACGCATCTCACTTACTTCCACTTGTACCGCGGAGACGCGCCGATCAGCGCTGAACTACTCGCTTTTATACGGATATTTAATATGAACCAGGGTAAGTCGAATTGTTTAACGCCCGAAGACAGCTGCCGACGGCGACTATTACGCGCGGAATTAAAAAAAACTTAATTAATGTGTTCTTGTGTTTGCCTTAAACGTGTTCTTCCAGACTATGTCTATCTATGCCAAATTTCAGCAAGATCCGTTGAGCCGTTGTGGAAATACGCAGTGACAAATATCCATCCATCTAAATATTTGTTGAATTGAAAAAAAAATATAGCTCTTGAAATAATAGATTGATCTTTGATTGTTATTTTGTTTTTTTGATTAAAAGTAAATGAATAATTCTCGTTAAAATACTTCGGAATAATTATATATGGTTCGAGATCAATTATAGGGTTTTGCCGCTAAGTTGACTAAATAACTAAGTAATTCGAGAATTATGTTTAATTTTTAGATTCTCGAAGAATAATTTTACCATCACACCAACTAATCCTGTTCAGTTATGCATACAATTGCGTCTTTGTTTCAAGGGCGCTCGAATTAAATAGCAATTCAATTAATACAGTATTTGTATAATATATTTTTATTTATAAATTCCTCAACACACCTTGAATCTAATTACATCTGTTTTCATTATTAAAATTAATAAATCTGAAAAGGTCTAGCACGAAAATTGTAGTCGAAGTTTCTCATGTCTAGTATAGCACATAGCTCGGCAGCAGCGGTTGTAGCTGGAGTTTACCAATAAAAAAAACACCTCTTGTATACAGAGGAGCTATCAAAGTGGTCTAGTGATGGTGTCCCCGGCGAGCTGGTGTCGTGTGACGCGGCCAGCAGCGCGGCGGTGGGCGCGCAGCTGGAGCGCCGCGCACACGCCTACCTGCTGACGAGGTGCAACCTCATACGAGCCGCCTACAAGGACCCTGAAACACCTGCTGATAATACTCACAGGTAATTGTAAAAAAAATCCAGTTATATGCCTTCATGACACGTATGTTTTGTTGACCGGTGAGATAGGCTGTTTTTACGGTTTCGTTTTGTCAGAAAATGTGAAAAACCTACTTGGGTAATAACCTACTTAGATATCTACAGTAAGACAAGTGTATTGAGGCTTTTTTGACGTTGAAAAGTCAAAAAGCCAAAAATTTATCTGGCTTACCGGGACCAATGAAGTTATTGCACTACACTTCTAATATCCTTTACCTTATTTATTAATTTTTAGTTATTCAATGCAGAATTTGTATGATTTGGTTTGCCTCTAATGATTTCAGCTACTTTTTTATTAAAAATTTTACTGTAATGTGATGACAGCGCCATCTACTGCGTTCTGTGAATCTGAATCACTTCAGTTACTATATTATTTTGTTTCCAGGAAAAACATAAAATTGCTGAAGCAATGCGAAGTACAAATATTGGACGGTGCCATCAAGTACCTGGAGAAGTTTCTAGAACAGCTGCCCGCGACGGACAAATAAACCATATCACGTACCTTTTGACAAAGAACAAATTATATACAGTATTTATTTTATACAAATTTATACAAAAATGTCTTTGATTTTAATTTTTAATAATTTATTGTAAAATCGATTCAACGAATTATGTAATATTTTTTTTTACTTTGTTATAAGTATTGTTTGTCTGTGTTCATTTACCCCTTTTTGTGTGTAAGTTAATAAATGTTGTTTTTTATTTGCTTTTTATTTTCTTTTAATCTTCCTAGAAATATACCTTGTCTACCGTGTTTTTGTAATCGCAGCGAGTGAAGTAACATTTCGAGTGTTGCCGGCTTTTTGAACTTATTAAATTGATTAGTAGGTAATTATAAATGATAAAACTAGTTATAAGTGATCATTCTTCACTAAAATGCTTATAAAAATGGAGGGATTTGTCATGTTTAATTTTTTTTAATCGTCTAAAAGTGGTGACAGTTACGGTTTGAAAAAACCGGTATCATAGGTACACGGTACAGAAAATGCTGGATTTTCAAAGTTTGATATTTGTGTGTCAATTTACTAGCTACGATAGTAAAATTAGGGTTTAGTTATGAAATGTATGCCGGGTTTCTGAAGTTTTCACTTATTTTGTCTTATCATTTTGTCCTAGCAATTCTTTAGAGTTAAGACTATATTTCAACGGAGTAAAACTCAAGTTACGTAGTTCGGAAACGCATTTCATAAATTTATCGAATCAAAAACACTAACGAAAGGTTAAACGTAGCTGGGAAATATAATAATTTTCACACTTTTCTTTCCATTTAGATCACTTTATTTTCAATTAATTACATCTATTAAGTGTACAAAACAAATTAATCCAAAATTCTTAACATTACTATTTACAATTTAAATAATTCACAAAAATAAAGCATAAAGGGAATAAATAACATTATGCAAGATTACATCAAAATGTGTCTTTATTTTAGTAAAATATAATATTTCAATTTTTTCACCGGATTTCCAAAAGATTTGTTGCCAGTCTCTTTAAAAAAAACTTTATTTAATCTATGATTTTCATATAACCACCGTCCTGAATTACAGATAGGGGTCCATTATCAAAAACAGATAAAAAAAATTCTATGGATTATGACTTAAATCGACTAAAGAAAAATACTGCTTCTTAATAATCTATAAATTTATATTTTCTCGGTATAATATTACCTAAAGTTTTAATATAAACTTACTAAATTAATACATTATTACATCACAAATTTTATATAAAAGCAAACAGGAGGAGATATATTTTATTTAAATATAAATCCTCACTATTCGTCAATAGGAGTGTGCGTAATTAACTTAAATTAATCGTAAGAATACTGTATTATTATTTTTTACTTAATACTTATTTGTATGTACATTAATAAATTATTAAATATAATTTAAATTTTCATGTTATTCGATATTAAATATTTATGAAGATTGTTTTTATACTTATTTTTATGCATTTACATACCTTACAAGATACGTAAATAAAAATCAAACACGAAAAAATATTGCCTAACAAGTAAACCATGAAAAAAGTAAAATTTAACTACATATAATATATGAACCAAAAAATATGGCGGGAAATATATTATTAACTGGATCGAACACTAGCATGTCGTAATTAAGCTAACCCTTAGTGTTATACTAAAAGTATACTAACGAGCTCTCTTTTAACGACTCTTGAAGTGTATTTACTACTAAATCTCATACCATTCGAAATTCAATGGTTTCATATACAATACGGGACTATTTAGCACTAAACGTTTCCAAGTCCTTAATCACACAGTACACAATTTTCTATTTAATCCGCCCTTTATGCGGTACGTACGCGTGTGCCGTGTCTGCGGGTGCGGTGTGACGGCGGCCGCGCGCCAGCACCAGCAGCGCGCCGCACAGCGCCGCCACCAGCGCGCCGCACGTCGCCACCAGCGCGGACAGCGCCGACGACCTGATGCACGTCTGACCATCAGTAGACGCTGCAAATACATAAACATGGTAAAAATCCGCTCATTCTAGTAGAACTATAATATTCAACAATAATTTACATTGTAACATATATCTTATTTACATCTATGGTATACTCTATACTAATATTATAAAGAGGAAAGATTTGTATTCTTGTATGTATTCAAATAACTCAAAAACTACTGGGCCGATTTCAAAAATTCTTTCACCATTTCATTTTTTAATTTAACGTGGGCGAAGTCGCGACCAACAGCTAGTATATTGTAAATGCAAAAATTTAGATGGATGTTTGTTAGTTTGTAGCCTAAACTGTTTAACGAATATCGATGAAATTTAGCATAGATGTAGAGCATAATCTGGAAGAACACATAGGCTACTTACGTTTGTATTTTTTTTAATTAGGGCGAAAGATAGTAATGCCATATTTGTAACCCGCGTTGTAAACGTAGAAACAACAGAAACTTGTCGCGAATTATAAAGATTAAACGTCTAACTGCATTTACTTAAAATAGACCTGTAATTGATGAAGCAGTCTGTTTAATTGGAACTGACTGGCAAAAAATTGTTCAATGAATACCTGTGCTGGGAGCCATTTCGGCGTCTTCCTCGTCCTCCTGCAGGACTCGCAATGATTGGAACAGGGAGATGTTCTCTGAGAGCCTCGGCGCCGCCCCCTCCTGTCCCTCCAGCCCCGCAGCGCCTTCCCGCCCTGCGACCGAACGCCGGCGTACACTCTTCATGTTACGCCAGTGGCACGGTTGCGACTAGAGATGGGTGAAGTGAATGTTAGTAAATGGAAAGATGATAGGTATATAGAAAAATAATTTTTACTAAAGTAACAATGCGTGAAAAGGTTTGTGTATCAAAACTTTATTGATAACCCTGATAGACAAGACAAAAACAATGAATGTTATAATGAGATGAAAGTTTGATGGTTAAATTTATAAAGTTATTTACGAATAATCGATTGATTTGAGTGCTTATATTGATTTGTGGAGTTAGATTATGAGAACTGGCCCAATCCGCTAAGGGAGTGCCATAGACAAGAAACTGAACTGATTATGAGAATTTACTCACGGGACACCGTCCGTGGCACATTCTGACATCACACTCGATGTAGAGCGCTGGGGAGCCAGTAAAACGGAAGGTCTTCATGTAGGCGTACACCTGCGTCTCGTACACGCCTGACTCAGACCAGGAGCCTCGGAAACGAGAGATCAGCTTTTCTTCCACTGGACATCTGAGGAACAAACGTTTGGTTATAATCGTCCACGATAGCACGCTTTGAATGCCACAGAGATGGTTCTCCGCTACTTTTGGTGCATCTTTAAGATAAACCTATAGACCCGTCTCAACAAGAGGTGCAGAGCAGGGGACTTTGGAAAATCCTATGGTTCAGACGGTCGTGAACCACATATGTGATCATTCTTTACCAATAACACTATAAGAGGTATTTACTCGATAAATCGAATATTTTAGGCCTTTACTCCAACCGTCTAGTAAGTAGTCAATCTATTTTTAATATAATTTTGCACTCATTTATTTCTATATCTAAAACTTTTTTGCCTTTCTCGGTAAAAGCCATGACAAAAAAGGTCACCCAAGTGACATAATTACATCTTAAGGCAACAGTTATATACACTCCAAGGTAACGGTTAGAAAACTAAAGTCCCAGCTGTAAATCTTATCAGCTGTCTATTGTTGAATAAAGAAATTCACAACGCACAATGTAAGCATTGTAAATATTCATTACCACGTTGCGTTGCCTTTTTGTTGCGATCTGTTCTACGATAATGTAATTCGCACAAAAACTATAGATAGAAAATAGAACAATATTAACAGTTGAAGTAAAAGTGTTTCATATTCTTGTAACTGTAGTCCCTAATTACAAGAATCGCTGTATCGAGACTATTCCGATATATTATAGCAAAGATATGCAAAACAATATGGTTCAGATATTATTTGACTTGCATATGTGAAGTCCAAATTTCTTCAAATCTTGATTAGTCAACATTATTTGTTGATAAATCTTCGTTTACTCACCCAGACTCGTCTATCAACTGTATCCGCTTCCCCGCGCCGTTATGAGCGAAACAATCGTTCACTACAATGTCGAATCCATCTGAAAATCAAAGTTCATACTATTAATTATTTTAAGTATCAATTAAAGGTCTATTATGATGATGTCATCTTGATAAGGCACTGTAAGAGAATTTATCTGCGAATTAACAACAATTTTAAGCTAGAATTCCCCAGAGATTTAACCTACCATAGTCGAATTTCGGGCCCGGAGTAACGGGTAGGTATTTATAATAAAACGCTACATAGTTTGATCGTTAAATCAATATAATAACCGTCAAGATTTACTGACCCACATTGAGTCTTTTACCTAAAACTAAAGGATCAATGAACCTTCAAGTATTTAGCATAGCATTGCACCAAGTCACGCAACTTGTGACTCCGTTACAGCGCCCTTGTGTTGCGGTCTTTCTTATATTGCTCATCTACGGTTGCGATAGCCGACTGAACCGTAACAAAGATTTTATTAATCACTACAAAACTGTATCTTAAAATAATTATAAATTTTAACAAGTAATAAAGACAGAGAACGATCACAAAAAGCAATTAAATAAGTTCTCCAGACTGAACTATGAAACGCTCTCTTCTACTATCATACTAACATTAGAAATGCGAAAAATTAGATGGATGGATGTTTAGAGTTTGTAGCCTAAACGTCCGAACGGATTTCGATGAAATTTGATATAGATCTAGAGGATAGTCTGGAAGAACACAGAGGCTGCTCACTTTTGTTTTTTTTTAATTCCACGTGGACGGAGTCGCGGGCGAAAGTTAGTAATTTATAAAAGTTACAGACTACGAGTATACTATTGCCAAATTCTATAGTAAATGTTATCATCTTCCAATATAAATTCTCAATAAAAGTCGCAATACCAATCGACCAACCAAATCGTGTAGTCATACTTCCTTTATATTATATATTAGTTAAAACAATTTTTGGATCAAATTTAACTATGGTTTATTGTGTTGAGCTGTTAATGTGTTACTAACCGTATGAGCTGCGCATGTATATGAGCAGTGTGAGGGGGTCGCCGACGCGCACGGGGCCGGCTATCCGCGCGCCGGTCGCGCTGTACCCGCCGCGGATCTCCATGTAGCACTCTGGCGGCTGCAGTGTGAACACTACTGGGTTGCCTGTCGCCACCCTATACACATCGAAAAAATCTAGATACATAAAACTAGTTCAAAATTAATTTTATTTATTTTAACTTTGCACACAAAAGAAAACAATTTTTAATAAATATTATACATTGAAAGATTACAGTAAAGTTGAACTTAAGTCTATAAGAATTATCTTACATCTAACCATGCGATACAAAGAGGGTGTTTAGCGGGTAATGAGTAATTAATTTAATGTAATTATACCACTGTTAAATTTATCTATATCTATCTATACTAATATAATATAGTGTAAACACACACCACTTCGTGGCGTAGGATGTCAATCACAGAATATTTTTGAATAATTAGTTCTTTAATAAAAAGCCCTACACTTACGACAAGCTTTAGGCTATGTATTTTCACGCAAATAAACTTAGGGGTAAAAAAAATGGAAAAAACCATGCAGGAATGGGGCTATAAACTACAAACTGCCAACATCAAGGTTATTATGGTAACGGTGATTTTGACATTTGCAATTGAGAATTTGACAAATGTAAACAATAAAATAGAGTTTTTATAATTTCACGCGGACGAAACCGCACGGGAACAGCTAGTTTATTTATAAAGTACACAAACAGAAGTTGATTAGATACGTCAACGAATTGAATGTTGTAAATATTTGATTTTCTAAAATGTTAGCTAGGTTTTATGACCTAAATAAGAAATCACCTATAATCTGTTACTATTTCTTCAGAGTAATCCGTAGGAAAGCTTATTATGTTTTTTAAACATATCAAATTTGTCATACTTACTCTACTTCAAGAAATGGGAAGGTGACAGTCTTCCAGAAGTCGTATCCGTACTCGCAAGTGACCTTGAAGTGCTCGTCAAGGTCCTCCTCTATCAGCGGGTTGTACTGCACCGTGATGGTATTCCACATCAAGTTCTTCTGTTAAATTAACTTTAATTTAAAGGATTACATTAAATCAAAACAAGTCTATTTAAATAACATGACCGCCTTTTTAGCTAACGTTAACAAATTAGATGGACGATACATTTTTTTTTTGGTTTTTGACTAAATACATTTAAAATTATTAACAAAGAAATCTATTATACTACTAATATTATATAGAGGAAAGATTTGTGTTTTTGGATGTATTGAAATAACTCAAAAACTACGTAACCACTGAGTAACATAAACTACTTTTTATTTTTTTTAATTCCATGCGGATGAAGTCGCGTGCAATAGTATTCAATAAATATAATAAAATTTTAGTTAATTATTTTACAAAAATCTAAAGATACATTAATTATAAATTGAAGGTTTAAAAATAATATGAGTGCTTACAGTGGGATGTTTCTTTGTGTCTTCATGCTGCCCGTTTCTCCCGAGAGTACCACAGCGGTTCAGTTGTATGTAGAACTCGTAATATTCTCGTCCAGAACCATTGATGTACATACAGTCCGGGTCATATGAATAGCCTGTCAAATAACAATAATTATAACCCTCATAAATTAAAAGATATAAAATCTTCTATAATTTTCTATTAGCATATTTGGTATAGTTTCTTCAGTTTTTATTAGATTAATTAGAAGCCATTTTAATTCTTTATTTGAAAATTTATATCATCATTTTTGGGTAAAAATTAAGGAAACAAAGGTCTAAGGTTATCACTAAAGAGATATGGCTATTAAATACTACTGCTTGTGCAATAAATACTAACAATTAGCCAAGAGGAATAAAGATTATAAAACAATAAAAATACATTGTCTCATTAACTGATATCAGAAATAATATTTCAATTTGTAATTACATATTAAATAACGTTCCTAACAATAACAATGTCCCACGGTGAGTCGAAATGTTATCTGCTAACGATAACAAATGTATTGTTTGCAATATACTGATATTAGGCACAAGTGTCTCTTGCAAGGAACCTTTTCACTGAATAACGTTGTAGTAGATCTTTTTCATCAATTAAAAAAAAACAAATAAAAGGCGCTCAAAAACAGAGATGAAAAGAAAAACTTATCAGTAAATATTTTATTAAGTTATTTAAAGTGCTGGAAATACAAAAAAAACTTAAACTTTATAATATGTACTTATGATTTGGCACTTCGAAAACAAGAATACTCTTCTACAAATAACAACTCAAACGTACTCTAATTCCTTGATGTTAAGGTTGTAAATCGAGTGCACTTTATCACAGATTTCGATGTGCTACCATGTTAAATGTACATTATTAAGTAATTTACCCAGTTCCCCAATGAGTTAACACCGCGTCAATCTTCCTAACTGTTGCGGAGTACTGTAGTGTTAATTCACGCCGTTAACGGAAGGGGGCGTGGCAGTGCAGCAATTATAATGTAACCTTTCACACCGGCTCTTTTCTAATTTATTACAATAGATTGCTTTGTTGTGCGATGTTCTCAACAATGACTTATTCTTGAAAGTTGGACATCTCTGTACCGTATGTTTAATTGTACCTCAAACTTAAACATTATAATTACCTGCTGAGTAAACAAGACCGCTAAAGGATCCGTTGAAACCGACTTTGATCTTCATGAAGTCGTCCTGACATTCCGCCTCGATATCTGTCCAACAAAAATAATTTTACCATTTTATTTTGTTGTTACCAAAATTTTACCATAGAATTGTTTAGCTTATAGTTATTACATCAAAAAAAATCGTTTTAAAATCTATTTAACTGGTTATGGAGTTACTTTATTCACTACATAAGTAGTGTTGTGTAAACAACAGGATAGACGCTTTTAAGTTGATAAGATCATTTCCGTTTTATTATCGCGGGAGACACGCGTTAATCAGGACGTAAGATAAAACTACAATAAATTACATATTAAACGTAACGAAATAATACCCTGTTTCGGAGAAGGGTTAAAGTATTTACCAACTGAAATCCTTGCAATTCCCTTCACACCACAGTATGCTGTGATTCATTTCTTTATTGATCAGAAATTAAATGCGATATGATTAACGCTGTAAATTTGACAATACTCGCAAGCAAACCAATATAATTTTGGTCACACCTTTCATAGTATTGTCCCTCGCATAGAGCCTTAATTTAACACTGCTTGCTAACGTTGTTAGCTTACTGGGTTGTAGTTGTTATTGTGATATACTATTTCACATACACTGCACTCGGCTGCCGTTGGTGCGCTGACGGCGGTACTCTCGCTCCCAGGCGGGCGGTTCGCGCCACGCCACCTCGCTCGCTGGAGACCGCGGCTTGATGCTCACTGGTATGTAGTTGTTCTTCTCTGATACAAATACCACCTGAATAACAATAAAGACTTTTAATTACGAATTAAAACTACATACTTTTATTAGAACATATTATTGTCGTTTATCAAGATGTTAAGTTTTAATACAATTTTTTATATCATCTCTTATATTAAGTACGTTATGAACTTTGCTACTAAGGTATCTTTTACTTTAAAAAAGTAGAAACTTTTTACGTACTAAATTCTTTTCTGCGACATTCGTAATGTCGCTTTCAAACAATACTCAGTGTGTTTCGATTATCATCAGCTAACCTAACGACGTCCTTCCGTCGACCCTAAACCCACAGACCATCACTCACAAACGTTTTACACAAATTAGTGTCACAACATTGACCCAAAATGCTTTCGAAAGTAAAACCGTTATACAAATACGTTAGCGAAATAAATTTTCCCCCGCGAGTGGCGACAATTGCATCTATTATACAAAGAAAGTCTTCTAAACAAATTGCCGAATTACCGAGAGTAATGCACCATTTCACAGTCACGACCCCTTCGAGGTTTTGCAGAAAAAATAATGGATAATCAGTAAGTATGCCGGGCGGGTCGCACGCTGCCTGAGCCTCAGCCGGCGCTAGTCGACTCAGCCGCGGCACGCATTAGTAAATTGGGCCAACAATTTATTGTTCAGCAACTACTGTCTACGCTGCGGTTAATCTGATTAAAATATGCTAATAACTTTTAACATCAACGGAAAATTTTCATGTTTACAGTGAAAAAGTTTTTATACTACTACAAGCATTTAAATTGATAAAAGGCTACATTTCTTTATATTTCAGTATTAGTTCGTAACACAAATAAACTTTTATACAGCTAATCAAATGGTAATCTAATTTAACAAAAAAAATGTTCAAAAAACGATGTAACTTTGCTGGTATTTACCAGCGAACTGTAAGTTTAATTGAAAAGTAGAGGTAATGGCAATTTCATGGGAAGGGCGTCGATGCCGGCGCAGGTCTATGTGGGGCAGACAATGTTCATGGTTAGCTGCAATGTGAGTCAGAGCACAGCTAGATCACAGAGTAGTTAGTACTCGACAGGTCAGATGTTATCTCAAATGTCTCACTACAGCAGACCTGCGTTCTCATGAAGTCTTATGTTAATTGTTACTCAAACTGCGTTCATATCTTGCATCGATTTAACGCCGTAATTAATCGACAGAAACGTCAAATTCTGTAGATAGTGGCAAATACGATTTATTACTGTTACAATTATCTGATTTTTTGTGACATAAATTAATATGCTATAATATAGAAATTTGCCAACGTGCGAGAAAAAAAGTGTTTTTTGCCCCGATCTTTTTTAAAGGAAATGGATTTTTGTAAGTTCTAGGCATTTAACATGTTAGATAAATCATATATTAAAGACAAAAAAACGTATGGACCTATCTTAGAATAGACACGTGTATAGTACACGTTGTTAGATCGTCAGTCCTTCGCACTTCACTGTTCTTAGTGTTATTGTGTGTGATTGCACAAACGGCAGCCCTCGGTGGCCTCTCTTTGGACCACTGCCCACAACCAACTTGAGCAATCAATGTTCGCACCATCGTCCGATATTTATACGTCTTCATAAATAGAACGCATTTAAAAATCGAATAAAGATCTTACAGAGTGTCACATAAAGTAATCAATAATCTCTGCTTACACTGTTAATCTTTTCTTATAAGAGACAGAGACTCATAGGGTTATGAAAAATATGATTTCATGTAATAACCTCGGGTTAAACCAACGTTTTATAGTCAATGCTCTACAAACAATGTCCATATCAGCTCTGTTAACAATGTCACGGTTTAATAATATTGTAATAGTGCCTACAGAAGATAATAGACTATATTTTACTATTACTGTGAATGATCTCTTAGTACAAGCAAGAATTTTGATCTATACTAACACCTTAAAGAAGAAAGATTGTATTTTTGTATGTATTCAAATAACTCAAGAACTACTAGGCCGATTTAAAAAATTCTTAACAATTAGCTACGTTATCACTGATTAACTTTGGCTACATTTATTAAAAAATATATTTCCACGCGGACGAAGACGCGAGTAACAGCAAGTCTTTCAAGTTCAATGTCAATTGGTAAACTTACCGGATCTTGTTCACTGCCGTCTGATTTAAGAGCTTCTCTCGTCTCGTTCTGAAAAAATATTAACAAGTTTATTATCTACTCAGTACATACGTCGTAGGACTATAAACTAATAATTTAGGCATTGATTCGTTAAAGGATGCAAAAATGAAAGCTTTAGTTTAAAAATCTTTGTACAATGTACTTGTTAGTCTTTACAATAAATGTGTTATCGCATAAGACCATCACGAGGATGAACCAACCAACTTATCATGTTCAAGATATCTATTAGATGAAGTTGATAAGAATCTTTATGAGAATTCTAGGAGAATCCCTACATCAAACATTGCACGCTATTGAGCAGATGCCGATCCTTATTCAATATTTACATACTAGCTTTCACCCGTGACTCCGACCGCGTGAAATTACACAGAAGCAAATAGCCTGTGTAGCCAACTATCCTCTACATCTATGCCAAATTACGTCGAGATCTGTTCAGGCTACGAACTCTAACAAACATCCATCTGAACTTTCGCATTTATAATATTAGTAAGATACCTTTATTGATGAGGTGACACCTATCCCTGGGGGATCATCTCCGGAGCCTTCGTGTAGCTCCGCCGATGCGGACACGAGATGCGCCTCAGTTGACGCCTCAGATGACTCAGACGATCCCTCTACGTATGGCGATGTGTTGATATGCTGTTGACATGAATAAAAAAAAGTTTAATACATAAATATGTATATCGTTAGGTATAACCTTCGAAGTGAGAAGGTTTGAGTGTAAATAGAAATGAACTTAAATTCACTTACTCTTATACAAAGAAGCACGCAGTAAGTTACGATTAATCTGGAACAAAATTATTTTAATATTAACCAATTAGTAGTTGAAATTGTAATCAATGTTTTAAAATTCTATTCTACAATTACAATATTGCCAAACATAAAAATACAATAAACATTAATAAATAAAATAATACAAAGTTCTGTAAAATAATCTGGTATCATGACGTCAAAGGCTACAAAACAATTTATTATTCAATCGATATTAGATCTATGAGAGGTCAAAATACACGGCAATGTAATAACAGGGCGGAGAATCGAACCGGAGAAACAATATCCTCATCAATTACAATGTAACATCAAATCACTGATATTTGATATGCAGTAGCTGGTATATAATCCAATACAATTTTGTATTCTCTATTTTCATTACTAGCAAATGTAGCAAGGCTTATAAAAAACAACGTTTTAATTTCATTTGTGTATTACCCTGCTATCTACTAAATGACACAAGATTGAAGACATTTATATGTAATTCAAGATCTACTGAAAAAGAAATTAAAAGACTCCTACCGTAGAAAATCTATTTCATCCTCTTGTTTTATCCAATTATGTGAAACAACCACGACATTGATTTAAAAAGATAACTTACGTTTGATTATAGTATATGCTTTTTATATGATTATGTTACTAGTGTATTACTCAAGGTCTGATTTGTTTAGACTTAATTTCAATTTACAAATATAACTAACTAAATCAATATCACACACATACAAATTTACAGAATCTTGTTTAAAATCATACTAATACTAATATTATAAATGCGAAAGTTTGGATGGATGGATGGATGTTTGTTAGAGTGAACCTAAACGGCTGAACTGATCTTTATGAAATTTGTCATAGGTATAGAGGATAGTCTGGAAGAACACATAAGCTACTTGCCTGTTTTTTTTTATTCCACTCGGACGGAATCGCCGGCGAACGCTAGTTTAATATAAAAATCATATCAGAAAACTCAATTATTTCACAAGGTAAGTCTTACAATATTTGAACCGTATAATTTATATACATCAAACTCTAATCTATTATAATTTTCCTATTTTATTATAATGTCAATGACCTTACGCACCGCATGCAGCCGTTGGACTGTAGTCTTCGTGTCCTTTGCACAGATAATTCAGTAATCGTAATGAAATTAACAAATTATTACGGCGTTAAAGGTAAATGAACCAATGATCAAACCAAGATACGATTGTACCTTTAAAAATAATTAACTAATTAAAAGTTACTATTTAAGAAAATGTTTTTCTGAAATAACCCGAATTGGTGTTTAAATTAGTACTAATTCTTAGTTCATGTAACAATTAGAAGTAATTTTCCTTATTACGTTAAAGGAAAATTTTCTTAACGTCTTTTATACCATGACTTTAAACCTAAATAATAAAAATGTAAACGGTATATAAAAAGTAATTTGTGATCAAAATTTGTAAAACCAGACTCACAGCTCAACAGCAAATCTTTAGGTAAATTATAATCGGCATTGAATCGTGATCGAGTTCGGAATAAATTGATCCGTTACTCGTCGATCTGCAAATTCAGTGATTGATATAGCGTAATTTTTGATTCGTAATCGACGACTGCTTCGTCTGAGGCAATGGAATGGAAAGAAAAGATTGAATAAAAAAAAAGATGCCTATTTTATCACGTCTTTCTTTACCTTAAACAATATTTGCCTACATATGCCGGAAACGTAAGGAAAAATCTATACTAATATTATAAAGAAAAAAGATTTGTATTTTTGTATGTATTAAAATAAACTAAAAAAAGTACTGGATCGATATCAAAAATTCTTTCACCATTAAAAAGCTACGTTATCACTGAGTAACATAGGCTATATTTTTTTACTATTTTTCAATTTCACGAGGACGAAGTCGTAGTCGTAAGCGTAACATTGTAGAAGAGCTGAAGTCTTTGGAAATCTAAATTAGAATGATACTAAATCACAAGTATGTTAACTCTGAGTAAGATAAATGTTACAACGGGGGCAAAAAAAAGTGTTTCTGTCCTATGCGTTCGGTCGTCAGTACATTTTTTGATGACATTGAATGATATCGGAGGAAACAGAGCGCGACTGAATAAACTGTAGTGACTCTTCGCGCTCAGTACAACAAATGTTTATTTAAGAAAAATAGTTTATTAATTTAAATAATATTGAACAAGACTATCAAACGCAATTTGTTTGACTATTGTCAAAATAGTTTCGACTGAAGTAAGCAAATAATTGAATTGTTGATTAGGTTTCAAAGATGATTTTAATAAAGAAACGCATTCCACTATTTATATATGTAAGTACGTATTTACAATCATGATGTCGAATCACCCTCTTATATCTTTACAAAGTACATATTAACAATTTCTATTGTGACGAAGATTATCAACATAGTAGTGTTCCAATTTTTCCGCTGTCAGAAAGATTTTATCTTAGATTTTAAATCAACATTATAAATTTAATTTACTTTCAATATATCAAAGTAAAACTCACTTAAAATTGTACCGCAAAAAACTAACAATAAAATATCTAACGGTGACATCGTAGCGTGCGCCCGTTTATGTCTTTTGTTCTACGTAGATTACGCGACGCCACAACGCACCACCGGCGGACCTCAGCACGTCGCTGTCTTTGTTCGACACTTAAAAAAGTTGTGTCTTAATACATTTATTTTGTCTACCTGTAGGCATTTCGGTGTTTATAGAACAACCGAGTAAAATATGTGGTCAATTGAACAAAGAAATTTTGTGAAAAGAAAAGTAGTGTAAGTGGATTTTGCGTTGTCCTATTTTTTTTAATTAAATTACCCACAAACATACTTCAATTCAGTTTTGAAGTAATAATTAGTTAGATGGGTATTATTTAGGGGATGGCAATTGTCAGTTGTACACACGGTGATAGAGAATGTGATGCAATTCAAATATCTGCTAATAAATTCAAAACATCTAAACACAGATCCGAACTGAGCCAGCATGGTTGATTAATGCCAACAATTAACTTAGGGAAATATCGAGACTTCAGCGGTAACGTATATGAGCTGACAACTTTTCAGTTGAATGTCATTACCTATGACATGCAATAAAAGCTAGTAGAGATTGCTGTTGTAATGAGATACTTTTTTCTAGATATTGCTGCTGTATCAGACCTGGATATCCCGTGGGAACTCGTTGCGCCGCGTCGTGGAATGTTATGCTTATCACGTTTTTGTCTATCGTTCCGCCGTAAAGATTGGTGCATAATTAGTCTATTCCACCAAACGGCATTTTATTGGTAATTGGAGTATAACAGATGACTAAAAATAATGACACTTTGTTTTTTAGTAGATGACAAAGTTAGAAGATTATTCCCATGACAAAGATGACTTGAGGGTTTTGGTAACAAGTTTATAAAAGTTTGGTTATCTATAGTTATCGAGCTTGATTGTGTTAATAGCATTTGAAAGCAAAAACAAAAGACATACAAAATCATGTTAATAACCGTCTTATTCTCTTAAGTGAGATACTTTATTAATAACCAGCTGTTGCTCGCGACTTCGTCCGTTGACATTAAAAAATACAACCTATGTTACTCACAGATAAATTACCTTGCTAAAGGTGAAAGAATTTTTAAAATCGGCCCAGTAGTTTTTGAGTTCAATACATACAAAAATACAAATCTTTCCT
>LD688931.1:1301935-1328944 GCA_003118335.3 Papilio memnon | reverse complement strand
AGCCTTTCATTTGTTAGTTTTGACTTAGTTATTTTGTTAGTACGTGAAACTATTTGCTGCTTTAAGTTTTTTGTACCTATATAAGTTTAATTGGATAAAGCAAATGTAAAATAAAATAGTGAATGTCGTAAGAAATAATTATATCGTTCAATGAAAATTTATAAAATTTTAGTTGTAACCACGTTAAAAGACGATCATTTCTTCTTTACTAGTTGTTATTTTATATTGAGAATATATTACAAATGTTTAAATAGCATTTTTTAATATTATAATAATATTAGAACTTTACCTGCTAAACCTTTATCACAACACAATAATTTCTACAAATGCCCGTAATCTAGATCTGCCGGAACTCTGTTTCTTATCATAACTACATTATTTTGACTTGTCACAGAAATTCTGATTCGATCAAATGAGTTAATTTTTTTTCACAGTGATTACGAAAGTCTGGTCACGCTGAAAGTAGATCAATTTAAAAGTACCTACAATTTCACTTCATCTAAATTACGGTTACGGTTAATTCTTATTTTTTCGTCGTGTTTTGTTTACTTTAACATACTATTCTTCTGCAAGACTTATGACACCAAGAATGTAAATGGGTAATAGCATTAAGAATTTTGAAATATCAATTAAAATGTACAAGATATTTTCAATTTTAATCAATGTATATAATGGTCAAATATATTACCAAAGGAAACATTGACTTTATCGAATTTAGATAACATTGTGAAAATAAAAGCTGTTATTTGGAGTCGAAACTGTATATACCCACTTCAGATATAACTTTAAGAAAATACGGAAAAGTTATATAGACTAAAAATAAAATTACGACTGCTTGTTAACATTGTTAAAACAAACAAACTGATGGATTTGTTTTATTTTCAAATAACACTAGAAAAAAGGACATGTAAATTTATATCAAATTTCATAAAAGTCGGGCGTCAGTTGAAGATGAATAAGAGCCGCTCGAGCCGCACGAGCAGGTTGAAGCCGACGATGAGCGACGTCAGCGTCACCACGCCGATCGTTATCTTCATCGGCCTTCGACGTGATACAATGGAAACAGGTGAGTGATACAAATGATATTAAATTATCAACGCGCTTCCCACACGTGCAAATACCAACAACAATTGACAACAATCTTGTAAACGAGTGGAAACATGTTGTCAATTGTTTTGTTTAGCTATATTTGGATTTGCACGTGTGAGAAGTGCGTTGTTAATAATTTTATATCTAGAGTAAAATGTAAGACAAATTTTATCTATTTCCTTTCTTACGTAATTCAGTAGAAGTATATTAATTCATAAACTAGTTTAGTCAACCGATTCATTCTCCATATTTCCATTCGCTTCGTAACAAAAACACGTAACACCACATAAACCTTTACTCCTTACGTTAGAATCTTACCCGTCAGCATTATGGAAGTATAGCGCAGAGCGCAGCGTGTAGTAGACGAGCTGCATGTAGCAATAGATCAGATAGTAGAGGGCGAGCGCAGTCGCAGTCACCGACAACTGCAGCAGCTGCACTATGTCAGTCACCACGCCGAACGGCCGCGACGGTTGCTGTATAAGATCATTATAGTAATCATTCATTCAGAAAGATGGTCGATGTTACTATGTTAAGCTCTTAGTAATAAAAAAAAGGAACCGAACAACCATCTTTTGGTACTTCAGTTATTAGGTGCGATAAATTTTTCGGCCTATTAAATTGAATACGTTCCTTCATTCGAGTTAATAAATAGTCAATGTATGTGATATGTTGCATTCACATTTTAATATTTTAGTAAATTAACCGCGGAACACGAAAACAGAATACTTGGCTTTGACCCACAGAGATTTTATCTCAGTAATTGAGCATTAGACGTTACAACTGGCGAGTTAACTTCTTTCTACAAGGTCTAATTTCGTTTATAATCGTGATATTAAATTATTAAACTAAATGTAACAAATTATATTTAATCAGATTTTTACGGAAGGCTACGTATTATCCGCCTTTATATCCGGTATCCGTTTGTACAATAATTATAATTATTACAATACAAAATTGCTTAATTTGAACATTAATAATATTAAATAATCGAAAATAAAAGCTGTTTTAGTTAAATCTACTCTTAAAATATGCCTTTTTAGAGGTGTACCCATCATCATCATCATCATCATTTATCTGCCCACTGCTGGACATAGGCCTTCCCCAATGCCTTCCACAAAATGCGGTATACCCATGACATCTGGAAATTCTATTCTCTCACTGGTTAAGATCTTATGGCACTAAAGTGACAAACAATCTTATATTCGCATTTAAAAGTTACAATAACTTAATATAGTTACATAACAAGTAGAAAGGAAGTAATACGTGGGTAAAAAAGACCTTGGTTTTTTAACAATAAACATTTTTAGTTAAAGTATTTCGGGTTAAAGACATTGGTTTAAGAATGTTCATACTACAAAGTTACGGAGGTCAAGGTTTTATGCCAGTATTACGAAGATTAGATAATATCGAAATGAGGCTGTATTTTGAAAGCCGCCGCGTCCTCTGGGAACACATGAACTAGCCGCGTCACGATCCTTCCCGATGCTATCTTCCATCACGACATTACAACTCCTGACTACTTTTCACTTGTTTAGAAAAAGAAAACTAAACTAACATTAGACGACAGTTAACGAATTTTTTGGTATTAAAATTATCATTAAAACAACAGCAATAGTTATCTATTCATTTTTAAAATGAGGTCAAATAGTTTAAATCCCTTTTATTGATCTATCAGTTGTAATTAAATAATAATCGCTTTTAAACTGTTTCTTAATATTTCGTTCTTTTTGTTCTTTCGGGCAATGTCTTCAGCTTTATTATTATTATAAAAGATGAACAATTTACAATAAATCTTACCTGCTCTATTTCTTTATCCTTGACCATGGTGGCACATTCGATCGAGTCGTCGGCTCGTTGCTCGCAGGTCGGAAATGCGTTTTGGTGCACCGAACAGAAAGCGGAGATGCATGTATCCGTATTATGCTAAAATTTAATAAAAAGTGTATCTCTTTATGATGTATTAATTAAATTAATTCTAGATAGGACATTTGGAACATATCCCTGCAAAGTTTTAATCATGGTCAATAAGCGAACATCAGATATGGGTGTGTCAAAATAAATTTGTAAACTAAATGTAACAAGTCGTTTATTGCAGTTTGGTTTGCCTAATGATACATATTGAAAGTCTTTTTGTAAGACGCAGTATACCAAGTGGTGCAAAAGTTATATGAATTTAACATCTTCATCTTCAGAGTCATTGAGTAGACACTTAAGGAGATTTAATACCAGAACTGTTAAGTAACCAGTAAATTAATCACTAAGCTTAAGTTAGACTCTATGGAATATTGAATCTAGTACTGGCTAGCTTTCAAATAATAATTTCCCTGAACAATCGACGAATCAAAATCCTTAATACTGTATTGGAGACTGCTAGATAGTGTCTCTGTGCAACTACTTAATAAAGAACTTGTGAGGTTAGTTCGATTGAATGAATTACGAATTGTGAGGTGCCCTTGTCAGCAGGAGAAGGCGGCGGAGCGCATGGGAACTGTTCGATGATGCGTCGCAGCTTGTCGCTAGTGCGTACGCAGCCGCACTGCCGCCGCCACGCCTCCGGCCCCGCGCCGCCGCCCGCAGCGCATGCCACCTCGCGCTCCAACTGCACGTTCACCTCCTTACGAACGCATTTCGTGCAGGTACCAAGCTTGCATCTTTCCATTCACCACTAGAACGAGAAATAAACACTAATTCGTCAGAGAAGACGAATGGAATAACACTCACTCATTTGTAGTCACAAAGGAAGAGGAAGACCGAAGAAAGAATGGATGGATTGTGTGAAAGAGGATATGCTTTAGAAGCGAGTGGATTCAGATATGACGGCTGATAGAAATGTATGGAAGAGTAGCATATACTGTGCCGACCCTCCGTAAGGGATAAGGGCAAGTTGATGATGATGCTGACATACTATTAGCTCAGTCTAACCTACGTTAACCTTGTAATTCTTGAAGTTCTCATCTCATATTGAAGCATTTTTTAGTCCAATATGGTTTTATACATTATTATCTCATACCTTTGTGGTATGCGAGGCTCAAACACGCGCGCCTTCACCCCGGCCATCCCACCAATAGATCTAGTTTTTACTGTGAGTTATTTCCAACCGGACTACTTATTGTGCAGTTACAATTTTATATAGATAGAAGAAAGTAAACATATCTGGCATATTTGTTATTATTTTATTAACTTCGAGATATTTAAGAATAATTCTTATGTTTTTAAAGTTAAAAATGTACAGTGGGATGTTCATAATAAAGGCTGCTTTCAGATTTACCAGCCATATTTCATAATAAAAGAGAAATAGGCGATGTGGAAAGTCAAATGTTCTATCTTAACAGAGGTTCAAGAGATGCAAATTAACATTTTTAAATTCATGTTACGTCTATTTTTTTAATAATAAATGCAATAGATAATTGAAATACTTACTTAATTTTGTAGAAAACTACTGCAAAAGAAATAAATAATATTAATATGTACCCTAATTATAAAAACATACAGTATATTTTTCACATTACAATTTTCTCCCGTGTTGTAAAATTAGTGAAAATCACGAGAAATATTGAATAAAAAAAAAATAAAAACCTCGTTATTTGTTTATGCGCAAGACATGCATGAAAAATACAAGTCCTGTCATAGTTTGACAAAACTTCTATGACATTTCTTTTTACTTTTAAAATAGCAAAAAGTATTTATTGCATTCTTAATTAAAGTTATTAATTTATTTATGGGTTAACTAACCAAATACTTTTTATGATTAGATGTTTAATTAGAACTAAAAATAGGAAGGGCAGAATCTTTAAACTTTTTGACTGGACAATGTTTGTTACCTAGGTTTTAAGGATTCATTTGCTTTGGTGTAACACATAAATTTTCTATTGGCCCAAATCGAAGACATTTAAAAAAATATTTTTTGAACTCTTTAGCCCTAATGCGATTTAAGTAAGGAGTCTGTTATTTATGTTACATTAAAACTATTTAACCTAATAACATATTTCACCAGTTTAAATGTAGAGCACATCGTCATACAGCAGGGCAATTTGATTGACCCGGCGTGAGCCAAACCGGGCTGCAATTGACCGCTGACGACAATTCACGTACAACTTACGGTGGCGCCGTGTGAAAGCTTTCTCCGAGTATTTCACACTTTACCGCGGACAAACCTTTCAATACAATTACTAAATCTATTCATAATAACGGCCAAATGGGTTTTTAGGTTAAGAGCTGTTTTTATCCTGTACTTAGAAGCATTCTTACTTAATTTAAACAAATTTGACGGTGTTCAGTGGAGTCAGATGCATTATTTTCTCATTTTTTTATGTTTCGTTTTTAATTTTAAGATCAGTGTTAATGGAGCGAATATTTCTTATTCTGAATAAGAAAAATTACATGGTGTCTAATGTGACAGTGGAAGCATTTTTTTCATCAATAATTTGACTTAAGTTACATTAAAATCGAAAAAATGAGACGAAATTCTACCTTGAAATTTCGTTGAAAGCAACAATTAACATAACTTAAACTAAGTCTGTAGTTAAGTATTGAGTTTTCTTTTAAATAACATGTGACACAAACATTATAACAGTAAGTTGCGTAGCGAAAATAATAGCTCCTAAATGTACCATAACTGTTCACACGATTACATGACGTCATCACTTGAAACGTAGCAGTCCCCAAATCTTACATCACGATTGTACAAGACAACTTAGAACAGCAACAGCACGCGGTTACCGTTGTGGTAGGTTGATGACATGATTTTAGAGGATTAACAAGGTCAAACCAAGGTTTCTTTCCTATTTTCCTTATGGGAAATTTGTCGAAGTCGTTATATAGTCACTAAAGGTGTTCCTTAGTGTAAAATGATTATAGCTACACTAAGCAAGCCTTTACGATAACAGAAAATTATAAGTCTACTTTAAGGTAACCTCAGGCTTTCCATTAAAAATAAAATGATTGAAGAAATTGTAAGGATACCACATTGATATGATGTACCTATAGTTGACGAGTTGATTGACAAGTCTGTGCTTTCCAATTAAAGTAAAAGACGCTAACCAAGAGAAAATCGTTACTCTTTTTACAAAACTTTCTGACATAAGAATTTCATGACCGTGAATCGTTTAAGTTTCGTTCGTTAGACGATATGTTATAAATGTTACAGTTTTAGAACGGACATAATAGTTATGAGGTCGTAAAAACGTTACGAATAGCGTGCGTGTCGACCGCTAACATTCGCTAACGGGTGCATTTTATTGAAAGTGCTACTAATCTATACCAATGAATATCGAAGACATAGCATGTTTTCGACAATAATTCTACCAGACCGGACAGTTATAGTAACGGCTTATAATATAATTTTCAAAAAAATATTCCTGCTGTTTGGTGACCGTGAGAAAAACAAAATCGCTCTACATGTTTGGTATAACACATTGTGACATGAATGTTTCTAAGAACGTGCATTACGCACAATATTATCGCATAATTGTAACGTACAGTAATAAATTTATGTACTTTACGTTTTCAAATGAGTCAGATTATAATAAAACCATTCCTATACGACTCAAGTACCTACATTCAAAGTGTTAGGTTAAAGAAAGACAACTGAAGTTTATGTTATGTCTAGGTATATATACTGCAAAAATAATGGTAAGTAAGCCATCAGAGGCAAGCATAGCAAGACTAAAGTGACGACTGGTATAAATGTTAACCTACCTACAGTTAAACAAACGAAGTAGACCCTATCTAATCCCAGAGTTGATTTCAAATCAAACTAAGCGACCGATCATTAAAAGCTCGATTAAGATTCGATTGAGTTTCCGTGAAATTTTTATTTTATTCACTTGACCAAGTTGCAGACGGTCAAGTTGTTTCCAACAAAGGCATTAATTATATGCTATTTCTTTTTTCAATTCGATCGAAAGAAACATGCAGGAAATGAACATTGACACATTTCACTTGACCCCTAAAAATAATCCTCGGATGTAATAAAATTTTGAAGTGTGGTAAAGAGGAAACCCAATACAATAATGGAAAAAGATTATTGTTTCCCAATAAGTCCACTTCCATTACGACTATTTCATATAAGAGTTAATTCGCAAAGTGATTTATTTATATAATAAAGTGGTAAACGAGCAAGCGGCCACCTAAATCCGCCGAAATGGCAAAGCGAACGCTGCCCATAGACATCAGCAATTGCAGATGCGTTGCCTACCCTAAATCGACGGAGGAGAAGACGCACATAAAGAGGATATTTCCCCTTCCTATGCGTCTACTCCACCGTCAAATCCACTTTCCCATCCAATCCCTTCCTTTAAGGAACGGGAAAGGGACTAAAATTGTTCTTCTGCTACTTCTTCTCTACTTCACGCCTGTCTTCTGTGTGGTCGTGGTATTGCCCCGGGCGAGCCGACCCATTCGTGCTAAGATGTTGAAGCGGGCTCTACCACTGTTAAATTGTTGAATTAATTTAAATTCTAGTCATCCATCGTAAACTAATTTTCGTACTTTAAGAAATCTCGCGGTCAATAAAATAAAATTTCCACAACACAGACGTACGTAACTTTTTCTGTGGTTACCAAAATTCAGGCCGCTTATTGATTTCTTTCTTATTGACCGTGTTAAAACCAACACCGTACATAATAAAAAGTATTGTAAAACACCTTCCGATAACAATTTAGAAGTCACTGAGTGGAACGAATGATTTAAATTAATCTATGGATATGCGTTTTTATTTACCAAGTAAATTCGAAGCTTTCACGTCTTCCAATCTAATGTGGGTAGACAAAATAAAAGATATTAGTAAATTCTTACCTTAATTATTTTACACCACAGTATAAAATTAGTATAGTATTGCATTATCTGTGCTAATACCTAGCTCTTTTCGGATTAGCTACGTCGCATCATGAAGGTATACTAAACGCAATGTAATTGTCGACATACCTCGCTGATGCTATGGAGCGTAGCAGGATCAAATAATTGCAGGTGTCTAGATCACACTATCAAGGGCTGGCCACCTGTCGCGTGATTCTAATTTCATGGTCAATTCACTTTGACTTCAAACTAGGGTAACAAAATAATTTATGAAGTACTGGACCTACTAAAAAGAAAGTAAAGTAAATATATTTGGGCCTAACCAACATTAACACATTTTTCTTGTAAAACCGTAGTCAGGTCAAAGTCTAGTTTGTAGGTCTTAACATGTGTCATCCGTGATTGTTACAATCAACAATCAATCCATCTAAACAAGAAATTGATGGTTACCTTATTGATGATTGGCAGGAACAAGCGAGAAGCGATTAGAGGCGGCATTGCGACGGACGACATAACTTTGTACGCACCGCACCGTGCAATATTCGAAAATATTCGCTATGGACGATTGAAACACTTTCATAACACATTATATTCTAGGAAAAAAGGTTCTCAACGCATCATAAAAAAAAACTAAGTAGTTGGTTAAATCAAGATTGTCGTTAAAATATTATAAAGTATACAAGTTCATCGTGAAGTGTGAACCTGCATTATCTTAACTTGAGAAAAAAAATAAGATTAAGTTAGCTTTGTTCAATACTTGATTAGAGATCGGCAATCAAATATCATATCCAATGATTATCGTGTTTACTGAATTCCGTGTTTCAAAAACAATCATACAAGGCAAAAACAATGCAATAACAGGAATCCAAGATTAAAGTTCGTGTACCTTCTGCCACAAGATAAAAAATAAACAATCGCATGTGTTAATAATTCTTTCAAGGTGAAATTTTATGTTAAGGCGAATATTGAAGCTTTGAACAATGGGTCGAGTGCGCAAGGCCGGGCAAACAATAGCCTCTCAGTTGAAGCGATTTTGGAAACGCGAAGGTCTCAGATATCGTACATGAGAGATAAGCCTACCTTGTTAGCTACTACACATTACATGCGCTGATGCCCAGGCCATCTGCTACTGGTCACTTATTAACTCTGCACTTATACAGTCACGAAAACTTTATGACGGCTCGGAACATCACGTAATATTCTTCTGATAAAGTACACATATTGTTTTTATGAGGAAATAGCCTACCGCCCTTGTATGGGCTGACACGGACAAAAATTTTGACAATGATCCTCCCAAGTATATTTACTAGACTACTAGATCGCTTTCTACCGATAAGGCNNGAATGATTTTATAGGGTTGGTAAAAATAAAATGAAAAGATATGTCACCATGTATTTAATAAATAAACACGTTTACAATGTACGTCGCTGAAGCTTCATTACATAGGGCCAGCCCTAGCTGTCTTACACTTCGGGAAGCAGATCTATGACATATATCACTAACACAAAAATAACAATGTTCAAAGACACAATAACCGATAAATAAATAAATACAAATCATCACAAAATATTGTCACAAGTGGGTAATTTAAAAAATAAAAATAACTATCACAAGTTCGTGATAAAATAATTTGTTTTACATTATTTACTATCAAGACGAAATATGCTTCATTAACATGCCAGAGGTGTCCAAACTGTGGTCTTAACCTGAAGTTTGTTTGAGTGTATTGGTTTTGACTTTCATCATAATTTACGATGTTTAAAGGCGGATTTAACTCATGAAGACGTTAGCAAACCCAAGAGCGTCGTAAAACTGACAAATTATTAGTGAAAAAAATACATAGACCTTAATTTAGACACCCCTGACATTAATCTTGTGGAGACGATCACTAACATTAAGACATAAAATTGTGCAAGAATTTAACATTATAAATACACACCAAAATTAGCTTTGCATTCCGTACGTACTAACATTTAGCCTATCTAGACTACATTTAAAAATATATTCCATTCAAGAGGACATATAATTTTGCACACTCGTACTTAATTTCTTTAGCAGACGCAGCAAAAGCATAGTTCAGTGACTTTACGTGATAAAAACTGATTACTTTGTTGGCTTGATGATTGTGATGGGATAACCTAAAATTTTTAACAAAAAACGAATACAGGGGTGTCAAATGTTCCCCGAAGCGCTTAGAAAAAATAGTTTTTGGCCGGGCTCGCCTAGGCGGGTGCACTGCCGCACACCCAGAACCGACTTAAAGAGAAAAATTTCCGAATTTTGGTTAGCATTTTTAAGAAAAACTACTGGACAGTTTTAAGTTTTGGAAAAAGTGTGCCCTAATTTGCGTTATTACGAAAACCTTTGGAATATGGGTAAAAAATGTTAAACGTCAGCTTTTATCTCGTAAAGTTATAAATGCATAGCAGTAAATAACTTATGACTAAATTTAAACTTTTTAGTACTAATTCTCAATCGACGGATTCCGTATTTAGCCGTACCTAAGTGGAATGAGTCAAAGACTTTGGAATACATTTGACAAGAAACCTTATGTATATTTTATTGTGTACTAGCTGCTGAATAGAATATGTGCTTAAACAATTTTGTACACAAGTGAAAGCTTTATACTTTGTATTTATCACATTAATAGAAACTTTAATGCATATTTGTCCGAATTAATACTTTGTTTTTTTTTTTGTATATAATAGCGATCCTAATCTAAGTATATATCTTTGCAAGTGGCAGCTTTTGGTTTTGCGTAAAATATTGGTGTGTAATGAGAAATAAGTGAAATGTAAAAGTTATTATACGATTCATAAATCATATGAAAATATTTGACTAGGGTTTAAATTCGATAAAAAATATAAATTATAAATAAAAATCATAACATGTTCATTAAAAAATAATAATCCCGATGGCCCGTCGGGAAAAGCAAGTACACGAAATATCTAATTCATTTGAAAAAAAATACATTTAGCAATTCTCAAGGGCGCTTTTTTAAGCGTTTAAATAGAACAAATGCATTTCCATGTATCTGTTCATATGCATCACTTTTACAACGCGATGTAATTTTATCGCAGTGTTGCATTTTGGGCTTTGGGCGAACGGAACAAGAGTGATTTTAATGCGTTTCCTATGACTACGCGCGTTTTAAAACCGCCCGTGCGAAAAAGAGCTATAACGGTTTAAAATTAATTATTGTTTTAATTCCCAGTTACTTATGTTTAGAGTGTAGACTTCTTTAAATAAGATTACACAGGGTGCTAACAATACGGGCCGTTTTATAACGTGACGTTAAATACGTTTGAACCTATCTATCAAGAGTGATTTGATTTTACAGCAAAAATCTTTATCTTTTTAAAGTATTAATCATTAAACCCACTTACATCTAACTTCAGTCCATTTCAAGATATAAATTTTAAGAGTACCCTCTCTTAAAGCGACACAATATACTTTCACATGTAGCCTCGAATGTAAGCAATTATCTGATTTAAAAGCTCTTATAAATACTGATAGAATCAGCGAGCAACTTAGCCTTAGCCTTCATAATATGGAATGTGAAACTAAACGTCAGTCTCAGTTTTGCTGCTCGTACGACGACTCCTGGCGGGGGAGGCAGGGCTGGCCCACTGCGGCCCGCTCAATAAAAACTTCTTCACGTTGTATTCCATTCTCGCCAAATCTACTGCCGATATCTCTTTATCATTAGATTTTAAGCCCCCTGCTAAATCATTTCCCAGTTTGTAATTCATGTCTCTTTCTGTACTACCCACATTTATTTCAGTAACAGTCACATCACCACTTTCGACTGGAAATATTGTTTCTTTAATAACATTGCCGGTTATTTTAGCAACTTTATCTTTGTCTTGGTTTGTATTTTGATGTGTGTTATGAATCCAACTATTGTGGGCATCTCGTGAGAATGATTTTGAAAATTTGCTCACAGGATGAGGCATGTTGAGAGCGAGTTCGTTCAATGTCTCAGTAAGTCTACTCAGTTTACTATCCCTTCTGATGTTCCGATTAACAAAGCATTCGTCCTCTAATGGATCATTGAAACTGTTCTGTTGTTCCAAGTTTTTCTCGACCCATTCTGCAACTCTGAGTAACTGCTGCTTTTGCAATAACGCTGCACTGTCGTCACTGGACAAAGAACTCGTGCTCTGTTCGTTTGTAAATACTTTAGTACTTTCGTTTACTTTTAAATGCGTTTGCGTCAGATTGGGATAAACATTGACGATAGCCGGCAGTGATGACTTTTGTTTAACATTTGCCTGATCCTTTTTATCGAAACTTGACACGTTTCCTATCGGTGGGTAATCTTTGGATATCTTTGTATTTTCAATGGAATGCAGTTGTGACATGTCAATTTTTCTAAGCGGCCTAGAAAACTGACCGGCTTTAGTTTGTTCATAATGATCGAAATTGAATATTTTTATATCTTGATTATCAGTGGAGTTTAGGATATCAAATTTTTTGCCCGCAGCAGTTTCAGCATTGTTGTTTTGCATAGCATTGTCTACGTTAAAATCGTTCAATAGATTATCAACATCGGTTTGATTTTGCTGACTGGTGATACTTTGTGTATTATTGTTGTTGTGCTCAGAGCTATTTGAGAAATTATGTGTTTTCAAAGGTTGCAACGGCGAAGAAGACACATTTAACAGAATAGGATTAATGGAATTCGTTTTAATGGAACTTTCTGAATCTTTATTATTATTATCCACATGAACGTCGATTAGAGTAGTTTCAACTACAACACTTTCATTGTTAACTACGATTTTGTAGTCATCGTCAGTTTTTACTAATTCTATAAAATTTTCCATTCCATCATTTAGATCTTTGAAAATGGAATTTTCGGTACATTTGCTTTGTCGTCTATACAATACGGGCGGGACATCTGGTTCCGCATTATCTAATAGTATATTTTTAGAGCCCGCCTGCATACGTAAGTGACAAAACCTAGGTCCTGGACCTACTTGAGTGTTGGATTTATGTGTGCTGACTGTAGACTTTGCTACAGAAGATGTCCGACTCACTCCTCCCATAGAACTTTGAGAATTCTTTCGAATACTAACAGTATCGGCTGCTTGTACTTGATTGTTCGATTTTGCATCTTTATCAATAACTTTATCTTTCAGTAAATCTTCAGCAGCGATGCTATGAACACTACTTTTCTTGCTAGATATCGAAGTCTTCGTTCTGTCGCAAAGCTTATGATGCACCGAAGGTTCCATATTCATATTATTTTTCTTTAAATGGTTCAATTCTTCCTCTATTACTTTAATAGCTTCTTTTTCTATAGTACAAACTATTGGATTAGTTTCCGTTGGAGGTTGTGTTTCAACAAGATTGTAAGAAACGGGTTTTTCTGTTACATTTGAGTTACATTCAGTTACATTTGCTGTCTGCGGCACTATATACATGTTGCCAAGTGCGAGGTTAGTCTTTTCGTTTAGGAGTTTAATGCCATGTGGAGATACACTCCTCATGCTTACATTTGATTTCAAAGACTTTATCTCAGAGTTGCAGTTCAAACAGAGAGAATTCTTCATTTCACCGGACAATGGTGTTTGCGTCGACACTGAATAGTAACTTTCATTGTAACAGAATGGTTTGCTTTGTGACTTAGTACAAGTGCACGTATCACAGTGTTTTGTTAGAGTATCTTGGATGCTATCTTCTAGTATTTTAGACATAAGAGATGCAGATATATTGAACTCATATTCACTAGCATCGAAAGTATCTAAATCATTGCCAGTTTTAGATTGGCTAGAACTTGGCGGTTTCGATGTCTTAGACATAACGTATTGGGATACCCTAGCTTGAGTGTCTACAGGGAGCTGGAAATTAATTAACACATGTATTATATTTTTTATAAAGAATGTTATTCAAAAAGTGTTTGATTTGTAATATTTAAAATATTTTACTTACATTATCAAGTTTTTGAGACACAAAATTATCAGGTTTACATTGCAGCAACTGGATGGCTAAGTTCATGTCATTTTTGTACCTTTCCTGGAAAAATAAAGATTACAATGTCAATAGTTTACTATTATTGTCAAAATATTGTGATGGATGTGGTTTAGACAAATATTATGCATAAAAAAGTATGATTTTATGATTGACATAACTTGATGGCATACAAACTTACATTTTCTTTCTGCAACATGCTGTAGTTATGCTTAGACTCGGCTAGTCTCACAGAAAGTGTGGCTATATCTTTTGTCAACTGACTCTTTTCACTCTTCATCTTGTCAACCATCTGAAGCAACTTGTCTTCCAAAACTTGATTCAATTTCTGTACTCTTTTATGTGAATCATACAGCCTGAAAGATTTTATTATTTTATTAGCAAAGTTAAAGTAATTAAATAATGTTTATTGAAATGTCAAATAACTTTTAAAGCTTTTGCTATTTGTTAACAAAAATAATCAAATAGAAATATTCAAACTCAGAACCTACAAATTGGTAGTAATATGTAGTATGGACTGGGGGGGGGGGAATTTAGGTGAAATAATTCAATTACTTTTACTATCAAACTTTGGTAAGTTTTTAACATTTTAGAATCTTCATATTCTAACATTCAGTATCATAGCTATAAGGAGGAAATATTTGACTGTTTGCATTGAATAGACTCCAAAATTACTGATCTGTAAAAAAAAATTACTGTTTGGAAGCTACACTATCCCCTAATGACATAGGCTATTTTACTAGTCTTTTATTTAGTTCTGCATGGACAAAGTCGCGTGGCTAGTAGCTAATACAATGAATGACATTAATCAGAAGATGTAATAAAAATGTAAAGTTTAACACAATAGATATTATATATCATTTGTAAACTGAGTAACTATTACACAGATGGTTAATTAATAACATCTTGTCAAAATAAAGCATTGTTCTTAGCTTATCTATATTTTAAATTCACACTTCAGCTTATTATACACAAAAAGAACTATTTAATAGTATTCTTTTTAAAGATTATTGTTTAATAATTATCAATTAACATTCCGATAACTGTTAAAACTATTTAAAAATCTTTAAAAGAAACTAATTGGTTCCAATTAAAAACATTAGTGAAAATACCAACTAAATATTCTTTTCAAAAGATGTTTATGTCAATGTATTTTAGCACCTAAACAAATTAGTGTTACCCCACACTACCGGATGAACTAAATGACTTATGCTGTTACACTGGTCATCATCTCCCTGTCCTTATCTCACTCAGGTATATGATAATACTAGCTTTCGCCTATGACTCCATCCTCAAGAAATAAAAAAAAAATTTAACCTGTAGCCTATATTCTACATCTGTGCTAAATTTCCTTAAGATTTGTTCAGCAGTTTAGGCAAATTTTAACAAACATCCATCCATCTAAACTTTCACATTTATAATATTAGTAAGATGATTTTTAATTCAAAAAGGTCTTACCTTTCATACTTCTCTCTCCAGGTATCAACCTGCTCCTCTAAATCGTCAGCTCTAGCGGTGCACTTTACAAATTCCGCTTCAATACCTACAATGTGCGCATCTTTGTCTGCAACATGTTGCCGAAGGTTTGCCACTTCTGCATGCAACTGTGCCTCACCCGCACTGTTGCATTCCTATTGATTACGGTGCAACATCAAAACAATCAATAACAAGCATGTGGAATGTCAATTTTAAAGGTATGATATAAACAGGAGTTAAACACTATGTGATGTTCGAGAAAACAAATAAATGGAGCAAATTATAAAAGAAAAGCACAGTGCATTACAGAAGAGTCTACAAAATAACTGGTCTAGGTAATGTTTATAAAACAGATTTTTTTTAATGAGCTGTTGAGCTATCTCTATATAAAAACGTGCATTTCCGGAATATGTGAATTAAAAATAAAATTACACAACTCAAATTCAGTATTCAAGATGATAGTAGAAACAGGAAGAATTAATTAGTTTTTTGTATTATAATAATGTTATAAAAGAACTACATAGACAATTTTTTGTATGTGAACTTTTTTGTATTTTTAATATATTTCAACAATATTTTACCTTACAAGGAGATTTACGATTGCTTTCATCCATCACTCAATTTTTTCTAATTCACATTTCACATATCCAAATTGTTGTCAACAACGAGCCACGTCACGCGAGATGTGATAATTATTAGCAATTTTATCAATAAGCCACTTTGGGATAAACAAAATAAAAAAAATCAATCTTGAAACAGCTTGTAATATTTACTTTAAAACCAGTGTGCTTAGTTTCACTTAAATTTCACACCAAATAATAATTAATTCTTTATTACCACCATTTCAGTATATTTGCTGTTATGTAAACGTATTAATTAAACTGGTGTTTTCCAAAACGATATAGATTTGGTATGCAACTTGTCGCCCAGCCGTAACAAATTCGTAACGTAATTGACATTATTGACGTTTACATTTAACAATTTCATCATTATCTCTGGTTCTTTCAATCTTTAACACAGGTTATAAATTATCATATTTTTAATTTTTGTATGAAACAAAATAAAAAAAACAGGATTTTATAAAATAAACCTTAATTATAGCTTTTTTATCTACATCTTAAATCATGTCTATATTTTGCTAATATCATAAATGCGAAAGTTTGAATGGATGGATGGATGTTTACAAGAGTTTGTAGCCGACACTCTGCCGGATCTGGAAGAGAGAAATAGATGTAGAGAATAGAGTAGAGATGTCTGTAAGAATCTAAGAATACATAGGCTACATACTTTTGTTTTTTTTTTTACAACGCGGACGGAGTTGCGTGCGAAACCTAGTGTTCATATAAAGTTGTTTCATTCTACATATTAAAATGTAAATCGAATGTTGCAAATCAAATTAATACAGTTAATAAGCGGGAGATAGGCATTTTTATTATTAAGTATTCCAACCCATTAAACATTTTTAACATTCCCTTGTTAGCCTATTAGAATAAACTAAACAACCTTTTCACCATGGAAATTATACGCCTGTCGAAATCGTACTGCAATTTTGTATGCTAATATACACATTATTTAACTTAAAGCTATGACAATCGATTACCCTATAAATGGTTAACCTGCAGAGTGCAGACGCCACTCTATTTAATAGAAATAAAAAATAAGGACTAGATGTAACATATCCTATCGATAGCTTCTTACATGACAAGATGTACATAAACATTGCCTTCAAACCTTAGTTGATGCCATTGTAGTTATTAATTTTATTTTTATTGTCTTATCGATTGTGCATTTTCGTGGAATATTAACATTAACAAACAGTAACTAAAGGAAATTCTCCTTTCAACCGCAACTGGGAACCAAAAAATTATACCAAATCAAACAACTGAGTTACGTTAAAGTTTATTTTGAACTAAACTGATAAATTATAATAGTATCTTTTTTGTTTCAATAGCCTTCATTTATTGAAATGAAGACGTAGACAAACAGAATATTGAGGGAACAGAACACATACGTCTGAAATAACTGGTTAAAAATAAATAATTGACAGACGTTAGTGGAAGAGGAGCGATCGTTCGGCAATACTGTACGAACTCTAAACGTTGGAACACGTCTGGAACTGACGGGGAATCTATTTCGGGATCGCGGCCTCATGCTTCTACTTACCGAAGCGATCGGCTCTTTGTCTTGATAAAAGTATGTACATCGGTCATTGCCTATAATAAAATCGCGAGTTCCTTATAAAAGTATTCCAAAATGGGAAATATCTTCAGTGGTGCTCCGACAGGAGAGAACGCTTCAGTCGCGAGTGATAAAATCAAAAGTGATTCTGAGACAATGGAACATATTCACACCGGTGATAAAAACAATATAGAAGAATTACGTGATACAGACAGCGATGGTGATAGCCGAGCTAAAAGGAAGGAAGAAGAAATGAACGAATTTAGAAAGCAATTAAGTATCAAACGTGAACAAAGAAGAGAAATATTATCTAGGCATAGAAACGAAAAGAAAGAATTAGAAAAATCTTTAAAGAATGAAATCATATTAAAATTGGAACTAGCAGATCAAAATAAATTACTACGTGAATTATTGAATAAAAATAATATCGAGATACCTGACGAACTTGATACAAGTAAAGAAAACATAAATTTTGCTGAAACTGTTTTGCAAATGAAAGACGAGTTAGAAAAAATAAAATCAAATAACAATAAATTAAGAGTTCAACTAGCCATGACGAATAATACTTTGCAGAACGCTTACTCCGATATGGCGGAACTAAGCGCACAGAATACGGAATCTTTTAAACAAATCAAGTCGCTAAAAGAAGTCGTAACCGTCAGTAAAACTATGATCAACTTACGGGAGGAACAGCTGAATGAGGTAAGCGTAATTTACATTTAAAAATACACATAAATGTTTCATACGTCAACATTCTTGAAATCGAGAGTCGAATATTTTTATTGTCTGTCTATTATTAAAACCTAATCTTCAAATTCCTTTCAACACCTCCGAACATGAACAAAAAATGATCAGCGTTGTATGTGTAGTAAATAAATATTTATTTCGTGGTCGGAATTATTTATATTTTTAATAACATTTTCTAATCTATAGTTAACTAGCGTTACTCACGACTTCGCCCGCGAGAAATTGTTAACGTAGCTTTTTAATGGTGAAAAAATTTTTGAAATCGGCCCAGTAGTTTTTGAATTATTTCGGTACATACAAAAATACAAATCTTTCCTCTTAATAATATTACTATAGATTAGTTTATATCTATGATATACTTAATAAATTATGAATTAGTTTACGTGCTAGGTAAAGTTCCATCTCCGGTCAAAGACCACTAGAACGCACTGAACGCGTCGTTGTAAATGCGTTTGGCAAAGAATTTTGTCATTGAGCCAGACGATACAATGTGCTTCATCAACAATATACGACTTAAAATCAAAATGACGACACATCTCGTCATATATTACGCATTATTTATTTTATTAATTTTCCAGTTAAAGAAGAAATTAACAGAAATAGAGCAGTCTCTTGCTGACAGAGAGACACACATTCTATCCGCAGATTTGAGGCAGGAATATGAGCGTCAACTACAAAATATCCGAACTTTGAGAGGCCTATACGAAGAAAGAGCAAGGTTAGCTGAAGTAACCAGGCGAGCTCTATCGAGAGATCTTCAAGAGCAAAAAGAATTGCACCAGGCAGAAGTTAAAAAGTGTGTCCATTTTTCGTTTTACCCGTTTTTTGATAGTAGATGTAACTTCAAAACAAAATATTACAAAACTTGATTATTTTTTTAGAAGCCAAGATTTGTCTATGAAAGTAGAAGAACTTGAGTCTACTGTTAATAAATTAGAAGAGGAGATCGAAGATAAAATAAACCAGATAGCTTCTTTAAAGAACGAAACTTACGGTCTAAAAGCTGAAATGGAAGTAGTTAATAAGGTAAGTTTTCAGTCTATTATAATTTTTAATAATTTTATGGTAAATTCCTAATTTACTTGCTTATACATTTTTCCAGCTATTCTCCCAAGTTCTTTTAGGATACAAGAATAAACAAGATTTAGATAAGCTTGTCAATCGTCTAGAAGAGAATCACGGTATCCTGACACAAATGGCTGAACAAGAGAATGGATCTGAAGCTTCGTCAGCATTGCCCAAAATGTTATTGCAGCTGGTCAGCCAAGTTGAGGAAAATAATGAAAATAAACAATGTGATACATCAGTTAATGCTGACGAAGAAATCAGCGAAGATATTCACGAGGAATCAGGTATTTTGCATGTAATCTCTTAAGTTGTGAAGAACATTTTTGAAGACAAATTGTTTATAGCATTTATTTATGTTACAGCTACTCAAAGCTTAGAAAACCCAAAAGCAGAAGAAATTGTACAGAACCTTCCTAAAGTTTGGAGAGTACTTATTGAGCTGTTGAGCCATCAAAGTGAACCACAATCAAATGATGATGTCAAAGTTTCTTCTTGCTACAAATCAGTTGAAACGAAATCAGGACCGGTATTAGTACCGAGTGTTAGCCAAACCTACATCAGATTAAAGGTAAATCTGTATTATTTATTCTCAATTTCCCTGAAATGTTATTACGATCAATGACTCAACAATGAAGAATATAATTGAACCGAAATACGTTCATGACCAACCTTTTGCATTTCTCATACAAAAAAGAGTGAGTCTATTATAAGAGTTGGCAGTGAACCAAACTTTCTTGCAATTTTTAAAAAACAACACGAGTACTGCCAGCTTTCTTATTACTTTCATTATACAAGATCGTTATATCTTTTTTTTATTTAAATCATGCTTTGTCTTTATTTCAGGATTTAATAATTGAAAAGCTTGGTTTAATCAAAGAAGTTAACCGAATGAAACAATTAAATGGACACTTAGAAACTCGCTTACAAGAACAAGAACGACGATTATGTCTTGTGACCACAGAATTAAGCAAAACGTGGCATGTCGTAGGCCGTTTAAGGAAACACCACCATCAATTACACACCCATGAAAAAATACTTAAATATGAGTTACAACAAAAACGAAAATTACTTAACGAACTCAAGGAAGAACTTGAATATTGCCGTGAAAAGTGGACACAAGCCCGAGAAAAAAATTCGCAATCTGAAAATGATTGGAAAAAGCTTCGAGCCGAATTTTCTAGTCGTAAAACTAAACCTATCTCGACATTTATTAATAATTCTGCTGAAAGTGGATACAGCGATGAAAGACCTTCCGACGAATCTTCGGAGTCAAATGATGAAAGCGAATACGTTAAAGGACCACAAGTAAGATGTCGGAAGAAACTTAAGAAGTCAATAGAAGTAGGAGTGGATTCTAGCGCGGACTTTAATTTAGCGGCAGAAAGAGAAGACCCTGCTAGCGACATGTTAGACGTCGCTGATTTGCCCTTGGACAATCAGGAGCCAGGACCCATAGAAGTATCTGATTCTTCTATACATTTAGACGAATGTGAAAAAATATATGCAGAAACTGAAGACGAAGTAGGTGACATTGCTAATGATTCTTGTATAGAAGAAATTTATTTGGCTGAACATGGTGAAAACAGTCAATCTTGTGACGATGACTCCGAAAATGTCGGTATTATCTATAAAGGAAACACTTCAAGAGACCTGAATATATCAACTGAAAGCCAAAAATCAAATGTTATAAAACAGAATGAAAGGTTAGAGATGCACGAAGAAAAAACCTCGCTTCCCAAACAGACTGAATTAACGACTAATGTCGATCAGCAAGTAAAGAGTCCAGTAAATCATTCAACAAATGAGTTTTCGTCATTTGAACACGCCAGTGATATTTCTGGAGAAAATCAGATCTTATTAAGTCAAACAGAAACCGGTGATAATCAAAGTGACGTAAAAGAAATCGATTTAACAGCAAATCCACCCTTATATGATAACAGAGAAACTTCACCGTCTTCAGAACCTTGTATTGATTTTAAGAAAATCTTAGAAAATGTCAAAAGACAGGATGAACGTCTCGCTAAAAAAGATCAAAGACTCCAAAATTTAGAAAACGGATGTTCCAATGTAATCAAGAGTATAACAAATACGCTTCAAACAGGTGATTCAATTAAAGAAAAATTAGAAACACTCCATAAAGAATCTAATAAAACGATAAATATTCCAACGAATGGATCTGCGAGTCGAGAAAGTTCTACAGATTTAGAAAACAAACCAGAAGCATCGACATCTGAAGTAAATCACGAGGCAATGTTCGCAGCTAGGGACGTTCGACTAAAAAGATTGGAAGAGCAAACGAAATCTTTGGTAAAAAGAGTTAATAAAACAGCTACAAAAGGTGTTAAAATCAACTACAAGTTACAAGAACTACATAACATATACGGTTCTGAAACATCACGTGCTGGCACACCTACCGAAGATAACGAAGACGATTCCCAGAGCAGCAGTCATGAGAAAGAAAACGAAAAATAATGGAATTAACGCGTGCAGTGAATATATATATTTTTATGTAATTGTTTGGTCACGAAATATTGATGTTAAATTATATTTTTTTTTGTTTTGTACTTAATTATTAGAATATAAAAATTGTCTTTGTCATGGTTACATTTTTTTTAAATTGCCCCTGTGAGAACAAGACACAACATTACAACAACAATGCTGCGTGGTGTCCAAACACGAGTTAAATTAATTATTTCGTACTTTAATATTTCTATTACTAAAATCATATTACAATCAACAGAATAAGCATATAAATGAATTAACAAAAGCGTGATTTAATTATTTTATTCTCGATACAAAACATTTACACAACACATAAAAATAAAGTCAGGTACATTTACGTTTGACGTATCTAGATAAAATCTAAATCTATATATCTTTTTCCAATTACACAAACAACAATAGTCACAAAGTTACTAGTTTTTACTACCTATCAAATATAATCAATACGTCACTGAATACTACAAAAAGCGAATGCACAAAAATTACGCTTTTTAACAGCCGCTGTAAAATAAAAGCTAGGAATACAATTAATTTCTTAAGTAGCAACACTTACGCAGGCGTTACAGAAATATGCACTCACTGGTACTCAATTGGTACAAAGCCTTACAAAAACATCAATATTCTACGTAAAACACAAATACAACAGTTGAATTTTAACATAATTTATCATGTTATTTCACACTTTTTCCTCGCATTTATTATCTGTCATACTAAAAGATTTATTATCTACGCCTGCTTTTATTTGTTTGACGTCACGAACTCCTGTGCCGTCCTCCAGAACAGCGACTACGACCTTTTGAACTTTATTAAGAGTCTTCGTTTCTTCCCCTCCGTATAGACGCCACGCCCAAATCGATAGAAGTAACATTTCGAATATCGTTATGGTGTATTGTGTCGCTGTAATATAAACATCAACTTAAATAATCTGCCTCCTAACTTTAATGTTTTCCTTATTGGTTTATTATGATAATCTATGAAAACAAAAGAAAAGATTTAATTATAGTTTGATATTGGCAACCTGGTACCTTCCAACAGATTACTAATAAAGTCATTTGTTTTAATGCCACGCAGAGTCGCGGGCGACAGCTAGTTCATTATATAATCTTTATAGAATTAAAACATGCGCGGTACACTAGAACAAAACTTCTCTGTATTTCTTATTTACTAATAAATAAAAATAAAAAAAAATCTTCTAATCAAAGAAAGTTTTTAAATCTCATACCATTGACCAAAACAGCTGGATGTAGCGACATAACGCAGGGTAACGTTGCAACATCAGACACCAGTTTAGCCAAACTGCACTGCAATTTCACTATGATGAGCACCAACTGCAGCGCAACGAACTTCGGTCGCAGCACCACTCCGATACAGTTAGCAGCACGAATGCACATTATCACACCCCATATACCGGATAGTATAGACGCGGCCACGAAAAACTGGATGAAAACCAACCCTTGACGGTAAATCATCTGAAATTAAAACAAAACGATGGTTTACTAAAACTGATCAGCTAGCTAACAATCAATCAAGTTGTCTATGGATAGCACTCACTTCGCTATTTTAGCGAATTCTTCTAGCCGCTTGCTTGTTTAAGAAGTAATAAGAAAAAATACTAAACTTTATTACACTTTTAAATATTTTTGAAGTCCTAGTAAGGTAAATGTATCAGTAATAAAACATCAAAAACTTTTGTAGTTAGTTCCATTCTACATACCATGTCCTCAGCCCATAACACAAGTATGATGACGTATAGTACCGCCTGCACAATTGGTATTTGCAGCACCAAGCAACGCAGCCAAGTCAAACTCCTCCTGCAAATAATACAGCAAATTGTTAATATCCATTTTCACTGCATACACTTGTATAACAAGTTGTAACATAATTCTGCCTCCGTTTTTTTCAATGAGAATGACAAGGAGGGCAATATTTTTCTGTTCGTGTTCTAGCAGTGAAAACTTCCTTACTCAACTCAGTTGTAAGTCAATCATCATCATTATCTTCCTCCTTAACCTACTCCCTCTACCGGTCTACCTCTACCGGTGTACCCTTCCACTCTCATAACTAACGTTCTCCTTGTTACATGCGATTCATCACTCCTCAGTTGTAAGTCAGTATTGTAATAAAATTATAATTAATTTTGATTACAGCGTATTTATTTAGGTGTCACGGTAAACCTCTATTTATGTTTTGTACTCTCTCTTATCTCCAAATTCACATATTCTTTCATGATAGAGATAATTATAAGTTATTTCGCCGTTCGCAGTAAGGTTTAATAAAATAGAAAGCATACAATATTGAGTGACACAAATGACAGTGCTGTTATGAACCATTAATAGCAGTAAAAAAATAAAATGTCGCAATTAAAATGTCGTTGGTCGTCAGAAAAATTGAAAAGCAACAAGTATGAACTTCGAATTGAGCACTTAGCTTGATTAATGTTTATAGGCGTGTGTTTACCACCGAAAGCCGTGCCTTGAAAATATTGCATTTTACAAATTCTTAACTCTAGATATAGATAAATGTGTTTATGAACAAAATTTTATGTCACATGCAAATATTTCCTTAAGAATTAAGCCCACAAATCCAGAAACTATTATTTAATGAAATTCAATTCGTACTTTTAGTGATTAAACGAACAAACTCCTGAACTATAGTGAAACTCCTGAACTACTTGGACCTCTTTGGGTATCAGTTGAACCCCTTGAGGTCTAAGACCCAGCGGTTTGTATGAGTCAATAGAGTTAAGCATTCACAAGTTCAAGAATAAATGCACCATTAGTACACAGAAAGCGGTACAATTTACAAAAGGATCCACCCGAGAAAAATGGTTGTATATCTCTGAAATATATAAATATTATCGTACTTATCAATCTTCGGTCTCGGTATGAAGCAGCACGGCCAGCAGCAACACGGCAGCACACGGGTCTCCAAGGGAGAGTCACCTGAGCGTCTGTAATGCAATCACAATCTTGAGTTCCCATTGCCAAACACGTACAGAAACATATATTCACATCCCTTAGATTCTTATTTAAACATATGAGTTATGTTCCTGTATTGAAATTGAGAAGCAAAAGATTAGCGTGGTATGGACATGTTATGCGAAGAGACAATGGGGACATGAACCAGAAAGTGTTAAGAATTAATGTAGATGGTTACAAAGGAAGAGGAAGACCGAAGAAAGTATGGATGGATTGCGTGAAAGAGGATATGCTTAAGAAGAGAGTGGATTCAGATATGACGGCTGATAGAAATGTATGGAAGAGCAACACATACTGTGCCGACCCTCCGTAGGGGTTAAGGGAAAGTTGATGAGTTGTGTTCCTGTATGTAATCTACACATTACAAACAAGAGAAAGCTACGCTTAATATGAGTGGAATTATTTTTTCACCAGTGGATTTAATGTTGCCATTTATTCCTTGAGAAAAAATTATTGTTTGCTACCAGTACGTTTCTTACCAATATTGCAACGAATTTTTAGAGCATGAAATGTTAGAATTGCCATATCTTAATTTCTTTTAACGTTCACAATCCAACGAAGCATAATTAATTTGAGTTTTTGAACTTAAGATTAAAGCAAGTTAGTAGCGTTGTTAAGTATCTTAACGTTATCGGCCAGTTTCAATTTATTTTAGTACACCCGGGTTTAACATATAAAAACAATGAACAAAAACTATATGAACTTTAAATACAAAGTAAAGAAAGAAAGTGACTAGTCGAAATTGCATTACACAGGTGCTATTAATGTCCAACTTCTTTGTTGCAGCTCGATACAAAAAACTTGAAGTTTAGATTAAGAACGAAGAATGAGGAAAGAATGTAACGGTTGATTAAGTCTATTGCTACATAATTTAAGTGATCTCTATAGAATAGCAAGGTTGACATTCATTCTAGCATCTAAGGATTTTTTTTATTTCAAATTAAGTTAAAAAAATATGTATTCTAAAGTCGTTATGCCGATACGAAGAAATCTGCCGTTTTTCATTGAAACTTTAATGACTGCAAAAAACTGTTACATATTTTTTATTCGATTTGACTTTACTATTATCGAATGATAGTTACTATTAAAATTAGTAGATTTACGATTAAAGTAGCAGTTAAACTATAACCACAATAGTAATGACATCTAGACAGATTACTAGTCGACGAAGTTCACAATCTCACGGTATACCTGATGAGCTGGCTAGGTCCGCCGCACTCAGCAATGATGAGGCAGAAGAAGTGGTATAATGCCACCATGACCACCTCTTGCGCTATAGCCTCCGCTACCAGCGTTGCTCGCGGCACAACTATAGCAATGAAAGCCGCTGACGCTACAAGCTGAAAAGGAAAACACTAATATGAAATAAGACACATTGGGTTGACAATAAAACTACACAAATGTTTATGTGTTACACACAAAGATTAACTGATTAAATAAATGAATAAATAAATAAATTTTGATTAAAAAAAAGTCTACAATACAAATCGTTATCATAGTCAAAAGAGAAAGTACAAAGTAAATAAATATTATACGTTCTAAAGCGAATCATATTTTATGACGTATTCGTATGACGTCATTCAATAGAAGTATATTTACGAAACGTTTCTTTTATACAATCAAGGAATAAATTACAGTTATTAGATGCTGTGAAGAAGAGTCCAACTTTTATGCTTGGACCACACGCGTCATATGCATTATCCACTTTTAAAGTTAGCAAAATAAAATAAACACATACTAAGTACACTTTAAGAGTAAGAAAACTAGACTTCTTTGTACACTATAACAATAAAGCTATTAAAAACCTTTGTAATTACAACGTAGATAATTAATTACATTTTTTGCATGTCTTAGAATATTGGTCAAGAACAAACCATTTGAATAGATGCCTAGGCATTTAGTAATTTAGTGATTTGTCAACAAAAAATAATGAGAAATCTTTTTTTATCAAAATAAAGACACTAAAATCTCGGCATAATTTCTAAGAAATTGAGCACTACAACTGTTAAAGTTGCGTGTAAAAACAGAGTAGCTCAACTTTAGTTAGTCTCAAGATGCATTTCTTAATTGCTGTTAAACGTTGTAAATGACATAATAATAATATGAATTCTTTTCTCTTAATTTAAATAACTAATTAATAAAATAGGCAACACAGGTTGTTATGGACAAATCTATACTAATATAATAAAGCGTAAACACA
>LD688931.1:1283609-1294426 GCA_003118335.3 Papilio memnon | reverse complement strand
TATAAATAAAGTAAATAAAAAATAACCTGCTGCGAAAAACGATATAAGTAAGAATTTAAAAAAAAAATCTCCACAACGAGAAATAAATACCTACATGCTTTTAGCTTACAATGTGATTTCAACTGCCACAAATTTTCGGCTTACTCTAATATTTCAAATTATGTTATAGTTAAACGTAAATAAAATCATCTACAATTTAACCTTGTCGATGAAATACTAATCAACAAAATGAACAACAGAAGGAAAAAAACCACGCGACGTTGGGGGCATTGGCCGTTTTTAGTTTTAGCAAGACAACCAACTCACAACTACATGCGTATGCGACCCAAACACTAGAATGATCGACGTTAACAGAGTTAAGACAATTAACGACATTAAATGTACGAAGCTTAAGAGCTAGTTTACTTTGTCAAAGTTGTTATTACAAGTCGTTGAGATCATTATTCAATGTTGAGTACCTGTAGCTCATCGTAGGTATGTAAATTATGTTAATGTCCCGTACAAAATAAATAGACACACGTATAATATTTGAAATTTAATTTACAAAAAATCATCTATATGAACCAATCGTATGAAATAAAATGATATTTGTATATAGCATTTCTAAACTGAAAGACGAATTTAACTATGAAAAATTATATTCCTACACTATATGTTTTTACCTTACATCCAAATTAGAACGATGTCTTCTTATGAACAATAAGGCGAATTGAAAGAATTAACCAATTAGAAAAACTAGAGTTGAAAATGCAGACTTTGCAAGTCACTCCGACTAGCACTTAAGGCATTAACAATTGGTAACTGTCATTGTTTCTAGCAAATATCACTAGTAACCAAGAAGCCCTAAAAATCGTAAGAACCATTCGTTTCAATTGTACTAAAAGGACTAGAAAGTCTGGAAGTCTTCGAAATGAACTGATGTCTTAGGATTCAAGAAAGAAAGATCAAACAAAACACTAACGACATAAGTATCTTGCCAGCAGTTACAAAACGGAAGAGGGTAGAAAGATGGCAAATAGGAATTATAAGTGGCACAAGAATGGCAAAGTCAAAACAGTAGAAATTACGCTACTGACTACATGTAAGGTTTCGTTGAAACAAATAATTTAATAGATCAAGTTCGTAAAAATAACACTTAATGAGTTCCATCAAAACATATGTATAAACATGTAGAAGATTATATTTATGTAAATAAAATAACTGGAAAAGTGGATAGCATCTTTGATGTAATACATTGTAACCTGAATTCGACAATTCTCGTTTTGTTGTTTGTCAAATACGAAAACAGAAACAAGTTATTACAAACATATTTGATTGCGATACACCACAACACATCCGTTTCGATTATTGATTAAAAACAACTACATACAAACTTCGAGTGATTAATAGCTTCAAAAACAATGACTGTATTAGTATGAGTTAACATCACCTCATTACCTTATTTCATTTAATTTAACATTAGAGCAGCGATAACATGTTGCAGATAAAAAAGTAACAATAACAACCATAACCTAAATAAGCATAAAAGTTGCTCGTATCTCGTATCGACCACCTGCTTCAGAATCGTTCCCAACGTAAAACTTGTTCCGTCCGCGCCGGTCAAATCGAACGACGATGGCCGCACTATGCACTACCAACACAAAGATAACACCGTTCGAATTACAGGCGTGTCGGCTCGATCTTGTGTTTATTTACGTCCATCGTATTGTTTGTATACAGCCCGGCACAACCACGACTGCGCATCTGTCTACGTCATACCCCTCCCCGCACTGCCCCGCGATTCCTACGCTGGGGTCGGCTTGGCTTGGCTCGCTCGCCTCGCTCATTCATTCGACATTCGCAAACGTTGTTGCGCGCCGTCACATCCGTGAAGCAGATTATTTATTTGTCAATAAACGACTCTACACATTCAACGCTATGTTGAAAGAGAGTACTAGGTACGACAACCGTAATACTGTTCAAGAAGAGGGCCGCCCGTTAAGTTCGTCCAGATTACCGGCTATAGAAGAATTGACACTTGGCCTCAAACAAAAGCTCCACCTGCAAGCTCGGGCTCGTGCTGCACCTTACTACATTAGAAAACAAGAACCTGTCGATCTAGTAGAAAGGTTATTGGAGCAACGCGCCCTTGTCGCCGAGGCAGTCAGGAGATTACAAGAAAAAAAACAACCGTGTCATGAAATATCCGTAGATTCTTAATTATTTATATTGAAATAAACATTTTAGTTGTGAAAGTGTGGAACGTGTTGTGAAATCGCTTGTGTAAAAAAAGTGTCGGGTTACAATGGTGCTATATGCGGAGAGCATGCGAGAGCGAGATGGCCGGCTATGACGTGTCACGCACGACACGAATCACGAGAACGAACCAAAATGGCCGCCGGTAGTCTACAATCATAATATTTATTCTTCGTTTTATAGTGACCTTAACTGTTCAAAGTTCTGAATGACGTAACAAATGTTTAGTATTGTTATGCCTCCTGTATAACGAATTAAATTAATTTATCATTTTAAGTGACCTTTTGTTGTACGGAGACGTTTCCATCATTAATTAATTATATTAATTTTAATGTAAAGTATTTGTGAGCTTTAACTATAGTTTAATGTCTCTGAACGTAAAACTGTTCAATAAGAAAGTCATTGTTACTGTATTACGCATAATGTACCTATTTAATTAAGAAATTATTATACTCAATACTTCGCAAATACTACTGTACGTTAGAAAACAGTTTATTCCTCAATGTCAATCGTAACATATTTCTCTAATGTCGTTTTTACTTTGCAGAGATGAAATACTTAGTTAACTGTTTTTATGAAGTGATTGTAGATATAACAGTAATGAACTGCTTTTAGTACAGTTACTTCCTCGCATGTTGAGTATGTATAGTATAGGGAAAATTGTATCGCACAAATGCGATATGAAGAGGTTATGACACACGTTCGAAATGTGAACGTCAAATACCTACTTGTTTTACTTAGGCAATTTTATTATTATTAGGCAATTTTTTAATTATTTAAATACCTATCTATCTCTGTAGTACATCAACAATTTTATGTACAACAATATCGATTTGGGTATAAAATCAATGTAATATTACATGTGTGCATGTTTTAGTGCATTTTTGTGATTTCTAGATAGTTTAATTTATCGTCGATCTTGTGATTTAGATAAGAATAAAGAGTTATCTAATAAATGGAATGAATTTCAAAGAGCAACTTGTTTAAATGACAGCCTGGTTCCAATTTTTCATTTCTAACATGTATGTACAATTGCATCATGGCATAAGCTATGTGGCCTATAAATGACTGGTAAATAAAGATTGAATGGCTCTTGTATCTCCAGTTAAAAATACATAATAGGATGATATTTCACGATTTCTCAAACTATATCAAATAAAAGACTATTACAAAAAAAGTCTAAAAATCTACTTATAGCAAAGGTCTACAGGACCATAGATAAAAATACTACATTTAACCGGAAATATCCGAAATTTTGTGTTACTTGGTTAGTGAAGTTACAACCGACATGAATTAATTTTAACTTTTTTGTTATGTTTCATATTTCATTCGCATCTTTTTAATAGGCCTTTTGTTTGTTTTGAAGTATAAACGACAAATTAACCACAATGACGACAACGCACTAATTAGAAACAGAGTCCTCTGGCGGCCACTAGCGATTTAGTTTAAAGACAAATAAGAACTTAAATGTGATTTATTTCAAAACTAGCTGTTGCCCGCGACTTCGTCCAAGCAATATTCAAATGAAAAGATAGCCAATAATATGCCCGTCTATATCAGCTACTCTTCAGTGAAAGTCCGGTCGAAATCGGCATAGCGGTTTTGGAGATTACCCAGAACAAGCACGGCTTGCGGACGGACAGACGCAACGCAAATACATCTTCCCGAAATTTGGTATTACGTATGTTCCAATTTTTGTTTAACTAAGAATAAAAAATACTGACCTGCAGCGAGTGAGGGTTTCCGTCGCCCCACAGCTCTTTTTAATGTATGAAAAAGACAAATATACATATTTCATGTAGTTTCTAAGAGCGTTTTTAAAGAAACTTTACTAAATGTAAGTAATTACATAAAATTTCATAACACAAAAAGTAAATTTGTATCGTTTTGAATTATTTTTTTTTCAATACGTATTGAATTTAAATAAAAACCTCAATCGCTAAGTAGTAGAATGTAAATAATTTAACGCAATACCATTTTTAACCAACAGCAAAACTCGATAACGTTTTTGACGCTGAGAAATATCTTCGTTGAATTATTTCGTTAAATTTTTTGTACATTTGTAAAAGTCACATTCCAAAACTATAAACCTGGACAAAAGAATTTCATTTTTTCAATTTGTAGTTTATTTTCAAAAATAATTTTCTTTTATGTATACTTATTGAGTAGCGTCACCCGAGTAGCTCCATCTCTCTTTATAGCCGATAGAAGTCTGAGAAATATTTGATGATTTATTCAAATATTTTACATATGTCACAGATGTCAACACGTGGGACAATCTAGGCTTGTTGACACATAGTGATGAACTCGAGTGATTTTTTCACTCGACTCACTCGGTACTGGTAACTTTCTCACTCGAATGCCACTCGAGTAATGATAAAACTCGAGTGATTTTTATTGACACTAGTCACTCGAATGACCAAAATTTTAAAACGAATAAAACAATATTAATTTAAACAATAGAAAATGATTTTAGCATTAATGTAAAAGCTACTCAAAATAATCTATTATAAACAAAATGTAAAAAAGAATAGAGTTTTCCTTCAAACTAAACCTGTCATACATAATCAAGAAACCTGTTATATCAAATGAGATAACAAATTTAACTGAAATTGCTATAATAATTTTTCACTCGGCTCGGTATAATCCACCACCCGAGTTGTACGAGTCACTCGTAACTCGAGTCGACTCAAGTCACTCGAAACTCGAGTTGCCAAACATTTTATTCGAGTGCGAGTTATACAAAAACTCGAGTCAATCGAGTGAAAAGCAACTCGAGTCACGAATCACGAAAACGAGTCGAAAACGAATCACTAGTTGACAGACATTTCTGTTGTTTTTGAAAACTTCATGTCCATGTATTGTGTATTATTTTCTTATTTTGTGGCTCCTGAGTTATTATTTAATAAGTGCATTGAGGTATAGGTTCGCCCATCTTCATTTTTGTAAATTGTTTGGGAATGATTCTTGCGAAAAGACGCTTATTACATTGTGATATATGCTAGAGTTGTTTAATTAAGTTTTTGTGCGATATTTTACGATGCCGAGGCGTTGTGCATTAGGATGCCCCCCAAATGCACGTAAGTACACAACAATAAGACAATTTCAAGTGTTTATAGACTTCGAGTGAAAACGGGCTCGCATCTAAGCCACAGGCATCGTCACTTCTGAAGACGTAAGTTGATTGCATTAGAATTATTATTGCTTTTCAGCAAGTTATTTACTTTTACCCTTACTTACTCAATATGAGAAGAGTGTGCCTAGCAATAGATTCAAAAGGCATGATAATGTGTGTCAATTTTTATGAATTCTTTATATCTAAACTTTGCCTACCCACCAAGCCAGCATTGTGGACAAAAGCCTTCTCAATCAAAGAGGCCTATGCCCAGCATTGGAACAATAAAAGTTTTTTTTAAAAGTAAGGTATGGAAGATGTAAAAGCTTGAAATTATTTTATTACTTCTAAAATAATTTTGATAACATGACTAGAATTATCAATTAGTACTTTTCTGAATATTGAAGCCTTTTTATTAACTTTTGTTTCAGGTGGATTGCTTCATACATTTCCAAATCCAAACAAATGTCTTGAACAACATAAAGCTTGGGTGAAAATTGTAACTGGTAGTGAAAACTATAATAAATTTAATTATAAAAAATACAGATTATGCGACCGACATTTCACTAACAAAGATAGAACCAGGAGTAGCCGTCTCAGTGCATCAGCAATACCATCATTGTTTTTGCCTGGTAAGTAATTTTGATAACGGTACTTATTCTTTAAGAGAATGTTTTTATATTTTGTTACCTCTCCATACATCTTTATTTACATATTTAATATATCTTACAAATTGTTATAAAAAAAAATATACCAAAAATTGTACATCACTGGCTGTGAAATCCGAAAACTTCAGAGACTTTGAACCACTATTGTTATCATTGTAAAGATTATCCTAGGGCCGGGGTGGTGAACCATTGGCATATGTGCCATAAATGGCACACAACATAATATTTTGGGCATGTGGATAATCATAAAAACACTACGAAAAAATTATGTATTAAGGCGCACTATGGAATTGACTTAATAATCGTTGTCCAAATTATTCAATGGCACATCTAAGACCTTATTAAACATTTCTTTAAAAAATGGCACTTTGATGCACAAATGTTCAAGATCCCTGTCCTGGGGCACATTGGAACCAACAGGTGATGATCTATCATGGCATATGGGAAGCAGCTAACATTCATAAGGTCTTATTTGAAATAGGTTTAACATTTATTTTACATTCTCGATTATCTTGAGCTAACCCCCCCCCCTCCCGGCAGTTGCGTTCCATGTCATTATATTCTCAAAATATAGTTATAAACTGTTTACTAAACTTACAAATCTTTCCAGGAAGTGAAGGCATGGAAATCTCAAACAACATTAAAGATCTAACCTTAGGTAATGCAACATATTCTAATAATTTATCTATACCAATATTATAAAAAGTAGAGATTTGTATTTTTTATGCAATGTATTAACTTGAACACTATTGGGCTGATTAATAAAATTATTTTTAGATTACAGATTAGAAAGGTACATTATTACTAAGTTAAATATGTTATATTTATTACTAGATTCTTCTTCAGTTCCACACAGACAAAACCCTGGTAAAAGCTAGTATCATCTTGAATAGCTTCTGGTTGTAGCTAGTGTATAGAAAGTGTTTACTAAGAAAAGTTATTCTTTGCCTTTATTCTACTCTTTGACATTCATGTTATGTCTTGTCATCAAATGTCAATGTCTTATACAAACCATAACAATAAAATCTAAATTAAATTAATAAAAAATCTATTACATGTTATAAAACTATGATTTACTTCTAGTTGATTATTTAGCGCAAATCTCACTTTGACAAAAAGCCGACTTCAATTACAAAAACAAGGTCGCATAAATTTCCCTAACAAAACTTATTCATAGCATTCAAAACATATTAACTATACTACTGTGTTTGTGTAACATCACAATGGGCTAGCAAGTGACAAATGCAGCAAACAATCACAATATATATACGTAAATAGGCTACAGCTACTAACAATGTTCAATTGGTATTGACGTGTAGTGTCGCGTAATTACAACATTGTTCGCTATAGTTTTATCGCGTAGATAACGTGAAACACAAGTTTCCAGTGTATTTGTATACCAGTATACTTGCAGACACGATGACGACTGCATGGTCTATGGGTCCCGGAACTTATGAAGTACCTCTATCTTTATTCGCTAAAAACCGCGAAAGGTTGTCGAAAATACTAAAAAATGGTCAAATAGTTGTTCTACAAGGAGGTGATAGTATAAATCATTATGATACAGATGTAGAATATGTTTTTAGACAGGTATGTGAATTGATTATTTTATGACAATTATATGTTATCTTTGTAAGTCCTTTAATTGATTCCACACTGAAAAACTTATCAGACTAAAGTACAAGAGTTCAATCATGGCCCCCAGTCAATTAAAAAATTAAAAAAATAGTTTCTCATCTTTTACATTATTTTAACACAATTTATTTAAGAAATATATCTTAATCTTACTTAATATCATAAATGCAAAAGCTTAGATGGATGGATGTTTGTTTGAGTTTGTAGCCTAAACATCTGAATGGATTTCGATAAAATTTGGTATAGATGTAGAGAATAGTGTGAAAGAACATATAGACTACTCACTTTCGTTTTTTTTTATTCTACACGGACGGAGTCGCGGGCGAAAGCTAGTTTAAATTATTTTTAAATTGTGTCATATTTTCGCTAAAGTTAGTAGTTATACCAGTATGAAATTAAATATTAATAAAACCTTAAGCTATTTAGATATATCCAAGCATGTGGGTCAAGTCTTCCTATTTGCATACATTTATGTATTCAGTTTTATTTTACCATTTACCTGTTAATTCAATACTTGCTATGAGTCACCTTTTACAGGTGTCTCAATAATGCCAAAGTTTATTCTAAAATTGATTTTTTAGAATAAACTTTGGCAATAAAAAAATGTGTTATGCATTGGATAGTTTTTAAAAATACCAAAAAGACTTTTATGTGTGTTCTTATTAATGCGTAAGTTTGGATGGATAGATTGATATTTATAACTATGTCTCTTTAAAACAGCTCAACGGATGTCAATGAAATTTGGCATAGATGTAGAACAGTCTGAATACATAGATTACTTACTTTTTTTTAAATTCTACGCAGACGGAGTCACGGATGAAAGTAAATTATTCAGGAATTATTCTACATTTCAGGAATCATATTTCACATGGATATGTGGTGTACGAGAGCCAGGCTGCTACTTTGCGTTAGATGTTACCACCAAAAAGGGTCACCTGTTTGTACCGAGGCTACCTGATGAGTATGAAGTCTGGATGGGGAAGCTCCTCACATGCCAACAATTCAAGGAAATATATGCCGTTGATGAAGTTCATTATGTTGATGAGGTATATTGAACTAAATTTTTATGTCATACAAATTATTCTTGACTACACAAACAGAGGAATCCTAGAAAGAGATGGATGGATTGCGTGAAAGGTGACATGATCAAGAAGGGAGTGATGACAGAGATGACGCATGATAGAGTTATGTGGAGGGCAAAAACCTGTTGCGCCCTACGGGAGTAGGATAAGGAGGATGATGATATACAAAGAGAGGAATATGTTAGAGAAGGTTGTAATTTTCAGAGGTTGATATCTCTAATTTAAATAAAAAAGAATATTTAATGATTACACTTTTTAGAGGAAATAATCCAAGCAATAAACTTATTCTAGAGTAAAATCAGCCTATAAAATATTTACCTTTACAAGGATTATGTGTTTTAACATTATTAAATACTAGCTTTCGCCGGCGACTCCGTTCGCATGGAATTGAAAAAAAACAAATATGAATAGCCTGTGTTCTTCCCGACTATCCTCTACATCTATACCAAATTTCATCGAAATCGGTTCAGCCCTTTAGGCTACAAACTTTAACAAACATCTCATCCATCCATCCATCTAAACTTGCATTTATAATATTAGTATGATCTACATTTCAGCTTCAAGAGATATTAAAACAATTGAATCCAGAAGTACTTTTGACACTTGTGAGTATTGATTGTACATATTAGATATAATTTTCTATTTGTGACCTTATTTTATTACCTTATCTACAAACCACAGTAATTTTACTAGCCACAAGGCAAGCAACAAATATATATTTTTAACATATAATGAATGTTGTCTGTGTATTTTGTTTTCACTTTAGGTATTTCCTCAAAAAAGAAGTGAAATTAATGCTGTTTTTAATTTAATTTGATTTTAACTTTTCATTATAATTCCAATTCAAAAATAAATGTTCAAGAATTAGATAATTTGAAATACTATAAAAATGTATATAAAATGTTTTTTTATTTCAGAGTGGACCAAACACTGATAGTGGACTTACAGCTAAAGAAGCTGTGTTTGAAGGAATTGATGAGTAAGTGTCTTAGGAAACAATTGTTTTTATACATGTATTAGAATGGAAACTTACTGGTGAAATAAAATGATAAAACATGCATATAAATAAATAAAACATTGAACAAAAGGCTGTATGTAATAATATTTAGAACTTGAGATTAACATTTTTAATGTTTAAAATTCCAGATTCAAAGTTGACAATGAGACATTGTTTCCTATTATCGCAGAGTTGTAAGTATTTTTTTAAGTACCCACATTCGTAAGTATATGATATTAAATATGAGAAATAGAAAGTTAGAAAGAGAAAGATAGCGTGTAAGAAAAAGGATAGAGTGATAAAAATCATACTATTGTAAATGCGAAAGTTTAGATGGATGGATGTTTGTAGACTAAACGGTTGAAAGGATTTCGATGAAATTTGGTATAGATGTAGAGGATAGTCTGGAAGAAAGCATAGGCTACTCCTTTTTAATTTCATGCAGACGCAGTCGCGGGCGTAAGCTATTGTTTTCATAATTTAAAGTCATTGTTCTGAAAACTTGATCCTATGTAAAGATCAATTAATTATGTTTATTTTAAATATTTTTTTAATAAGGTAACTTTAACATATCTTTTATAGCAACTGTATGATAAGATAATGTCGCTTGTAATCGACTTTCTTGAACATAATTACACAAACAAAACATATGCTATAATCTTATCAGTAAATATTTTTAATAATATGATATGAGAATGTAAAAAATAGATAATTTTGAAAAAAGTGAAATTTGAGTAAAAAGTTTGCATCTGTTATCTTTAACTAGCTTTCGCCCGCGACTCCGACCGCGTGGAATTAAAAAAAAACAAAAGCCTATGTGTTCTTCCAGACTATCCTCTGCGTCTATGTTTTTCACGGATCGGTTCAGCCGTTTAGGCTACATTCTCTAACATCCATCCAAACTTTCGCATTTATAATATTAGTAAGATGAAATTATTAAAAATCTTGGTATTATGTAATTGTTTTTTATACAATTGTAAATGTTCCAGGCGCGTTATAAAAACTCCCGAAGAGATAGAAGTAATGCGCTACGTTTGTAAAGTGTCCTCAGACGCACATAAAGAGGTAAGAAATACATAAAAAAA
>LD688931.1:1252441-1269839 GCA_003118335.3 Papilio memnon | reverse complement strand
CTACTTTTATCATTGGAAAGTTATTAACTGTTAAGTTCCTTGGCTCTAAATAAATTAAAATAACACAGGCACAAATCATGTAATTTAATACAAATACTAGAAAATATCACACCTTTTTCCAATAAAACTAAGATAAATTTAGCACCCTTTACCAATTTCCAAAGTACCAAGCTTTCTTAAAGTAAAAGCCTTATTAAAATGAAGTAAAAATTATATATTTAGGAAAAAATCACTTAATGACCAGATACATAGAACAAATAAAAAAATGCAAAACTGAGAAAACCAACACAACTGTGTGGCCGATATTGTCATGCATGAAGTCAGAGATTGTAACTTTATCTTTTACTAAAAAATAAATAAATCATAATTGACTTGTTAGTTTAGATTAGTCCAAGTGAGATGTTTTTCAGATTAAAAATCCAATTGTTAAACAACATACAGAGTATGCAAAAGCTAATGTTATTTAATATATGGTAAACATATTGCTTTTTAAGAACAGGCAATGTTTTTATAATACAGACATAGAGGAAATATGTATATAGACAATACACAAATGTTTATATCTAATGTCTGTGAATATATGTTAATTTTTTAGTATATGATTTAGAGATCAATAAGTGTACAAAACGTACATTGCACAAATAATTCATAAATCAATACCTATTACAATAAATTCCTGATGTCTGTCATATGGCAAAATGTCAAAATGCTGTTCATTTATCTTAAAATTACTTAAAAATCATCTATTGCAGACCTGTACCCATATTTTGGGATGGAATTTAAAACGAAAATAAAATTACGGTCGTAATACTAGCATACTTACCAGGCCCAATACAAAGGAGAATACTAATTTGAGATTAGAACCAATGTGGAGCCAGTCTGGTAATTGTGATGGTGTTATGTTCTCAGGATGGGTGGGCAGTAATAATGCAGCTATACAACAAATGCTCACTGCGACTGCAACAACATTTATAGGCTGTTGCTCTCTGAAAAAAACATTTAATTTTAAACAAAGAAGTATTTTCTAGTAAATTTATTATTTACGCTTGTTATGAATGTGAGATTTCTTTATGTTTAATGATGTGGCAAATGTTTGGTGCTGTGTCATTATGTGAAATGTCCACTGATAAAGTTGTTATTATATTTGGCCTCTTATCTTTAAATTTACATATCTATTAATGGATTGCAAATAAGATCTAAAATTATCTCACAAGTTATTTTTATTTAAGTAATGGAAACAAAATAAAAAGACCCATTTCAAAGTAATAATATTGTAAAACAGAATATTTTATATCAAATTCTGTGCGACATTGCATTTGTAGATGTCACCTTGAAAGCGACCCTGTTTAATTAGCCTATTAGCCTTGCTCCATTATGGCAAAATAACATTATAAACCTTTTTACACCAAATCTTTATTGAAATTTATATTTGAATTTATAATGCAATATTTTATCACTATGGGTATGTTGCACAACATTATAATTAAAACTAAACATGTTCTTCACATTGAATTTACAGCAAAAGTAACATTTTTCCCAGAAAAATAAACATAAATATTGATGATTCCCGAAATTATAAGAAATTAACATGTTCAAAAGCTCAAGTAAAACTAAATATTATACCTGTGATGTGAGGGATGATTACAAGCCATCTTCCCATGTTCCTCTGTAGGCCGGATCACTTGTGTCTTGGTGGTTATCGGATGGAAATTATCTCCAAAACTTTCTTGAGTAGTGTTAAGAGGTTCACCTTCTATTAATTTTGTTGGAATGTCTCTTTTACCCAGAGCCTGCAATTATATCTTTAGATTAATTATGCTAGATTATATTTTAGGATTGTACAAATATATCATGAAGTTTTTGAAATACCATAAAAAGTATTGAAATTAACACATTGCCAATAATTTAATTTTAAAAATTTAGCATAAAAGAAGTAACTAGTAATCTTACCTGCTGAGTATTTCTGTCATACATTGTTATCCTGAATTTTTCAGTTGTATTACAATGAGCTAGAGAAGGTTGCGTGTATCGAACAACTATATCTATACAACTCTGCGGCGCAATAACTCCTTCTGGATCTATCACGGTGAACTTATTCGGAGAAGTACATAGCACTGAAAATACCACGCTATTTATTATTTACTTGAACCATATGGTTTGATACGACGATTGTATGTTTACAATTTACCTTTAAAATTAACTGAGAAATCGTACGGATTGTACACTGTCAGTAATTGTTTGTGTGTATGCCTTGCATTTAAATAAAATTCCAATGAAACAGGGAACACAAATACTGGGAAATTCTTCATGTTTTAATTTAACTGATGAACTGACTGAACAAAGTAAAAATTCCACAACAATTTCAATTGTTTCGCATCTCGCAACACAATATTTGACATTTGATCAATGACAGCTGGTTTTGACGTATAGTGCTGTACTACTTTTGTAAATACTCTTTACAACGAAGCAGTTATGCTCAACTGTTGTAGCTGCTATTTATAACTGTTATTTCTATAAACTGTTAACAACTTTTAGTTTTTATTTCCTTTTTAAACGTAAATGTGTTAAAACGCACAATAAATTATGATAAAATAAACTTTCACACTATCCCGAAAGGATTTTCGGTTTGCAGTCTGAGTCGGCGTAGATGCGCCGTTTTTGAAAAAAGGGGTAAAAGCAATAAAACAATTTTAGAAAATGAAATTAATAAATATATTTCTTAACATATAGAAGTATGACAATTTTATATTCATAACACAAATGAGATTAAATAACTAAATCTAGAAGAGTAACTGTTGACCAATGTGAATATTAACTATAAAAAACATACATGTTAAGCTAACAAGAGTTTACAAAAAAACAGAGATATTTTAACTTCAACCCAATATTGTATCTGAATTATGGAAAAGAAAACCAAAATATTTACGTCTCTTTTTTTCAAAGAAACGAGAAAGCTGAAAAACATTGTTTTTTTTTTAAGTGTCAGACATTGGAAATTCTCAATATACTATAAAATATCTACTCTAGTTACATCACAGTATACGATATTTAAAACGCTACAATATTACACTAAACATATTAATGGAATAAAATACATATGTTATGCATTTAGATGGAGATGTAATAAATAAATCCATACATAATACGAAACGAGGGGCAATTCTTAATAAAAACCCATTTTAGTATGAAAATATAAATACTTTTACATTATCATAAACACATACATATAATACTGAGAAATAGCGATAATATTGGGTACACATTTAGTAATAAAAAAATAGATAAAAACTTTGGTAAAACTGAAAATTGTGGAGACATTAAAAAGTAAACATTTTTTTCGGTAACCATTTTAATCTATTACTCATAATAGACTGTGTACAATTCGAAACTACTGTAATTCAATTCGAAATCTTACAATACGCAGAAACGTAAAAAAAACAAAAAGTCGGAACCATTTAAATATAAATCATATAGAATGAAAACATATATTTTGATGTTAATTTTTGTTTAATACTAACCAGCAGTAATAACAGACTGTAATAAGAATTGCGGTAATATTAATTAATAATTCAAGTAATATTACCATAATTATTATTACGGTAATGTTAATAATTCAAGTAATATTACTGGTAAGGGTAGAGCATAGCGACAGCGGGGTCCTCGGTCTCGAAGGTGATGAGAACACCTTTGAACTTATCCAGCAGTTGCATCAACTGTGACCGAGTTACATTCTCCATAAACATTATCTCTTCTAGATGTGTTTCGCCGCGGAAATAACCTAAAAAAAAAACAATTTTATAAGTTAAAATGTGTCTTTTAAGCTAAGATATTTTTAATTCGGGGCAGACGAAATCACGAGCGAAAGGTAATTGAATTTTTGACATTTGCTAATGAAAGTTTTACAGAATGTTATTATAATAACAAAATAAAGTTTTTTTTTCTATAATATGATGCGGATGAAGCCGTGGGAACAGTTATTTTTATATTTCATTATTTATCAAACATAGGACAATATATATAATTATAATAAGTATCTATAAACCCATTGACGGTTTGTTCGCGACTTCGCCTACGTAAAGTTAAAAAATATAGCCTATGTTACTCACTGATAACGTAGTTTTCGAGTTATTTCAATTCATACAGAAATACAGAACTTTTCTCTTTATAATATTAGTATATATAACAGTAGGTACGAACAGAATTTTTATGGTATAATATGACTCACCCTTCTTATGTAATGTAGCAAGTAGCAGCAGATCATCCGGGTTACTGGCTGCGGGCAACGCGGCGAGTGCGGCGCGCTCCGCCGGCGTGAACGCGTGCAGCGGGGACTCGTCCCCCGCGCACCCCGCGCGCACCGCACCCGCACCCACCCCCGCGCCCGCGCCCGCCTCGCACTCCCCCACACCCCCGCACACAGTCGGCGGTTGGAAACTGTCATACATCACACATTATCGTAATACTTATATCGTAATCGTATATCTTACTAATATTAGAAACTAGTTCTCGCCCGCGACTTTACACGGAATCATAAAAATAATAATCAGTAACCTATGTGTTCTTCTAGACTTATTACATCTATGCCAAAATTAATCGAGATCCGTGCTGCAGCTAAGATTTCAACTTTAACAAACATCCATCTATCACATTCACATTTATATTAGTAAGATGCGAATGTTTAGATGGATGGATGTTACTATGTATTTCGAAAACGGATCTCGGGATTTCATTGAAGTTTGCATGTAGTCTGGGAAGACACCTAGGGTACGAAGTTTTTTCGTAATTCCCATCGGACAGAGTCCCGCGTTGCAGCTAGCAATATTAAAAGCGAAAGTTTGGATGATTTGATGGATGTTTCTTACTATTTATCTTCATAACGGCTTAATGGATTTCAATCTGAATCGTTTTAGTGTATGGCCTTTAATTATAATAAACAAAAAAAATCAACATACCTCATTTCATTTTGTAGTTTTAAATTAAGAGAAACACCGTTCTTTTTTTCTGTACTGTTGGCTAAGACATTCGAGTTCTTCTGTCTTGGTGATACATCACAGTCCATCATATTTTCATCACAATCAACATTATTTGAGGCATCTTTCTCTTTTAATGATGCATCTGATAACCGTGACGTCATTGTATTTGCTATTTTAGCTTCTTTATGATCAACATCCATAGATCCATTTATATGTAATTTATCACCATTAACATTATTCGATATACCACTATCGACAGAGTTTGGTTGCTTCTTCTGATCGTTATGACCGAAGCCGTTCAATCCGTTCGGTTTCGGAACGAAACCATCGACAACATCCATCCCATCGTCGAACGAATGATTCGCTGAATCGTTGGTATGGAATTTTTCGTGTTTCGTATGTTCGGATTCGATTACGATCGGTTTCGTATGCGAGAAATCGGTTTGGTTTAGATTATTTTCTGTTGGATAGTCCTCGTCCGAGTCGGGGAATGTGTTTGCACTTTCCCTCGGTTCCACAGGTTCCGGAACGTTCAGTTGCATTTGATTGAGTGATGAGAACGAGATGTTGCACGATTGATTGTAAATGTCATGTTTCTCGCAGTAATACTCTTGACCATCTGAAAAAAACATAAAATTATGTAACACACTATTTAAGTAATAAATATAACGTACGGTACTTGATGCTAACATAGCTTTCTAATAGTAAATTTGTAATCAGCTTATTATTTTTGAGTTATTTCAACTCACACAAAAATACAAATCATTCCGCTTCATAATATTAGTATACATAATATACAATGAAAACTCAGTAACTTCTTTTATGAATATCAAACTCGTTCAATTAAAGTTTGTCTCCCATTTGAACCTAAGCTAAAAGAACACTAGTCACTCATACACGTCAGTTAAGAACAAAGCATTACACAAACCGGGATCATCATTCCAGTTAGGCGAGTTGAAGTGTACATATGTGTGCAGCTGCAGCAACAGCTTGCGGCGCAGCAGCCAGGCCACCACCCGCGCCAGCCGCGCACCCCCGCCGCCGCCGCCCCCGCCCCCGCCACGCGCCTTGAACCACAGCGGTGCCGGCAGGGAGAACTCACTTAACATCTGCAATGTACAACCTCTTTATACCTCAAACAGCCATAGAAAACTTCAAGAAATTACAAATAATTTACAGAACAACAAACTTACAGAAATAAACTAGCTTTCACTCTCTCAAATAAGTTCCACCCCAGAAAAAAGGTGTAGTGGGGCACTAAAGGACACTATGCAAACCGCAGATGAAATAAAAGAGCTGGCTATGATCCAAACTTCTTACATTAAAAAAATAATGAAACAAAAAACATACTTGCACTAGACAGAGACCCGGGAACTCTTTAGCGAACTCGTCTAGCAGCGGAGAGTGTATGTTCACATTGCCGCAAGGAGCAACCACATATACATTGCCTTCACACAACGGATATATCACTGTCGCCTTCGCCCAGTACACTAGGTGACCTGTTAGTTGGGACACCTGGACACAAATAACATAGGAAATTATTAATCTAATAGAAGTTTTCTTAGACTCCTCGATCCAATCTAAAGCAGATGCATAGGAAGGGGGATCTTTTTGTGGGTCTCCTCCATCTATTATAGGTAGGCAACAAATCTACAATTGTGCGATCGCTTTGCTTTTTTTGGCGAATTCATGTAGTTGCTTTCTCATTTATCAGCATAAGACATAAAAAAAATGTTCTATGCAACCGCAATTTTTTGCAATATAGTGTACTTGTCAGGTCAGACAGATATCTGTAGATGTGTGTATATTATTAAATAACTCACCTGTGTGAAAGATAAGTCAGCTTCAATAGCGAGAGTTTGTAAGCTCTTTAAAGGACTGTACAACTTGATCAATCTTAATAAAGCTGGGCTTCCATCGAGAGGAATTGATCCTAACAGTTCATTTGGATCCACCTAAAACGAGTTAAATTCAATGATTATGATAAAATTTTCAAATAAGTGAATAGTTGAGAGATAAGTTGTTCTAGTCAAATGATAATATTTTTTTTTATAACATTCACTTATTCACTATTATATTATCAAAACATACATAAAAACATGAATACACACCATAAGTAAGATACCATGGTAAGGTCGGAGTTTCTGCAGACATTTGTCTATACATTCAGGTTCAATGATCAGTCCTCTATTGTGTATTTGATGAGCTTTGTGAGGCAAACAGAATGATAGCAGTACCCAATTGTTTATACGAACTTGTACAATACCTACAAAGAACATAAAAATAATGAAAGACGGTATACTGTCTTATAAAATAATAATATAATACATTTTACGCAAAAAAGTTTGCAGTTGATTTGAGATAACCTAACTAGCTTTCCCTCGAGGCTCCGTCCGCGTGGAATTAGAAAAACAAAAGTGAATAGCCTATGTGTTCTTACAGACTATCCTCAGGTATAGACATGCCTAATTTCATCAAGATCTGTTCAGCAATTAGGCTACAACCTCTAACAAACATCCATCCATCCATCTAAACTTTCGCATTTTTAATATAAGTAAGAAGTACAATAAAAAGTTGCTCTGTTCAGAAAGGAATATTTTTGACCTACTCTTGCATCTTGCAGTTGTACTAAAATATTTATTAAAATAGACAGTAGATGAAGAAACAAGACAGCAATAAAGAATCAGACTATGGTTTAACTTTTTTTATAACACAAACAGAATATTAAATCATATTTTACCTGTGGAACTTAGACCTTCAAATACAGCTTTCATAGACCTTGCCAATGAACTTCTCTGTAATATCAAATGAAATGCTGATTTGGGTGAACCATCGCCACAATTATCATTACTGTAAGTAGCTGAACTGACAGAGTGACGTAAATTTTCATCATCCTCGTCATTCTCTCTTGAATTCACTTCACTTTCCAAAGCTGAGACTTCATCATGAGTTGCCAACTGAAACATATATGGAATTAATTAGGTACTAAAGTTCATCTTACTAGTCTATACTAATATTATAAAGAGGAAAGATTTGTATTTATGTTATTACTGGGCCAATTTCAACAATTATTTCATCATTAAAAAGCTACATTATCAATGAGTAACATAGGCTTTATTTTTTAATATGTTTTGATCTCACCCGGTCGCAGTCGCAAGCAACAGCTAGCATTATTTATAGTATATTTCACTATTATTATAAATGTGAAAGTTTAAATTAATGGATGTTTGTAGTCTAAACTGCTGAAAGGATCTCAATGAAATTTGGCACAGATGTAAATGGTAGTCTGAAAGAAGACATAGGCTATTTACTTTAATTTTTTAAATTCCACATGGACAGAGTCACAGGAGAAAGTTAGCGTGTTATATATTCATAATCTTACCATTATTTTCATTTCTTCAGTCAAATAGGAACATCTCTTTTCTTCATGCCTCAAAGCTTTACCCAATCTTTTGCTCAGGTCATAATAACATTTTACTGTAAATAAAAAGATGTGTTAAAAAACTTGGCTAAAAGACAAATATAAATTCAATAGCTTAGATAGATAAATGTTTGACAAAATATATCTCAACAAAATTTAGATATTTTTTAATTCTGAATGGACAGAGTCACAGGTATTTATACAACAAAATAAACAGTTTTTTTAATTCCATGGAGACACATATTATAGTAGTCATATAGACAGTCACAGTCAATATTTAGTAATTCTAATAAACTAACCTATAGAATGACTTGCAGATGCTTGTAAAGCGAATACAATATTTATTAGAATCATAGCAGCTGTATCATCTTTGTTGGTCCTATAAGGCAGTAGAGTTGGATGTCCCACAAACCTTACATCATTCACTTTCAGTTCAAACTTCCTGTTACATAGTTCAGCTTTAACTGCAAACAGTGTTGATAGCATTTCATCTGTGAAGCCACTGAGTTGACCTAAAACATAAGTATACATTTTAATTTGTAAGTAGATTATATGTTTTTGTATTCAATTTCTACAAAGTAATTAATTATGCAAACCTTTGTAGACATTAGATGTCTGTGTTTGTGGATTTTGCAATAGATCTTCATTACAGTTAATTGCGTACGGATTATGACGGCCACATTTCTTCTGCGTGTTTTCATCTTTGTTGTCCAACTTGTAGGGATATCTAAACAACAGTCTGTCACCTTTACTGTCCGATTTCACGAAAAATATGTTCAAAGGGTTAACTTCCATGATCACACTTGTAAGTCAAACCGTAAACAACGCAAAAATCAGTGCAATCGAAGATAATATGTTATTTTGCGACAATAACAATGAATGTTTTTCGTTTATGTAAATTTCATACATTTTAAACAAGCCTTGTATAACGTTGGATTTTGCTTTTTTTCTGGTTATCGAATATTCAATATTAGTTCTTAGAAACTGAATAGGAAATTGAAGGTTGAAAAGAAAAAAATCGCGCGACGCACAAGAAAATTACATGAATAAAATGTTAATGTCAAACTTGACGTTAAAGTAAAAGTATTTACAGCTAAAAAGTTTGCTAAAAAGGAAGTAGCAACAAAAAAGTGAAATAAAAAAATTAAATCAGTTTATAAAACTCCTTAGAAATAAATGGTCTTTCTGCATAAAAATAATACTTCTTATTATTGAATAAAATGTAGCAAACAAGTCAGTAGACCATAAAATAGGGAAAAGGGAGAAAATAAATCAATAACACCTTGGAAACTGATGTCAATTTCGCCTTGGCAACTCTGCTATTGATTTGTCAAATAAAAAAACATTTACCGCAGAGTTGGTCTTGATACGAAAAAATATTTTATAGAAACATGGCTAGTAAAATTGAAACTACATTTAAAGTGAATCCTGAAAAAGTTCCTCTTGAAACCGATCAAGGTATCTTAGAAAGTGAAGAACGAAAATGGGGTTTGCCGTTAAAAGAAGTCTACAAACATGGACTCTCATTTTATAAAGGTACATTTTTATCTTTATTCGTATTTTGTATTGATTAATTTAATGTTGTAATTTGATGGTTTATTCGATTTTATGTGGCTGAGAAAAAAAAAGGAAATTTGCTATTAATAAACCGATAACATTTAATCCAAGGATACAACATTTTTTCATTTTCTTACTCACCTAATTTTAATACCAATTGTCATGTATCATCAGACTTAGGAATTTTATTCGTATTTAATTTTATTTCCAAACGCAAATGGCACATCATGGATAAGTAAGAATTAGTCAAGCAGTTGTACTGTATTACTTGAATCTGATACCTAAATATGCATTTGAAAATGTATGAACATAGGTAGGAACATTTTACGAAAAGTAGTACTCAAAAAAGGCTCAAGCCTTTAGAAACCTTAATCACCAGACAGGATCAAAAAGTAATAATACAGTTTTACACATTTTTATTTTAATGCCTTCATTCTTGTTTTAATGCCTTTGAGGCTAATTAATTTGCTGTAAATGCATATGCATGTAAGAGAAGTTTTTATAAGAGGAGGCAGCAAACAAGCGACAGGAACACTTAGGTGATCAACAACACCCCTGGACATCAATATTAGAGGAATTACAAATTGCTGTTGCAATTATAGTTATAAAGAATATAGTTTTTCTATGAAGCATTAGTAACTTTATTGATATTTTAACCACATTGTTATATCAGATTAGATTACACGGTACATAGTATTGCAATTAATACTGTAACTGATAAGGTATTGAGTTTAACTTTTAAATAGTAAACATTGTTATGAAAATGTTATCTTGATGGCTTGAAGTCAATTTGAGTCAAGTAATTGGAATGATTAAGTTGCAAAACTAAACTAAATCTATTTCAGTATACTTGAAATGTATGCTATTCTTGTTTTTATATTTATAAAGTACTAGCTTTCGCCCGCGACTCCGTCCGCGTGGAATTAAAAAAAAAAAACAAAAGTGAGTAGCCTATGTGTGCTTCCAGCCATCCATCCATCCATCTAAACTTTCGCATTTATAATATTAGTTAGATTAGTTAGATTAGATTAGTTAGATTTATCTCGAAAGTTGAAACTCTTATAACAGTTTAGACAGAGAATAGTTATGAGAGTAATACCACCAATAAAATTTTCTACCTTTCCAATCTAATTGTGTATTTCCACTTGATGATAAAATCAAATCTGTCTTAGCACTTATTAAAAATTCAATTTTCACCACTTATAAACTTCTATTGCAGATAAAGAAGGTAAAGCCATGCACTTGAGTTACGAAGACAAGTTAAAACTAGTTGCGTACACACAGCAAACAGCTCACGGTCCGTTGAATGTTAACTCTGTCCAACCTCTTGGAGTCCTAGATGTTATTGGGCGAGACCGTCGTTCGGCGTGGCAAGCACTTGGACAAATGTCACAGTTCCAAGCCATGGCTGGATTCGTACATACCTTAGATAGGTTTGTTCAGATTTTGTTTTTTTTATTGCTCCTTATTTCCTCTTTGTATTCATAATAAAGCTTGAATACGTTTTACAGGTTGTGCCCTTTATTCAAACCATATTTAGAGGCCATACAGAAAGATTTGGAGGACAAAAAACAACAAGAGTATGTAAAAAATTGATTTATTTAAATAGTGAATCTGAATAAATGTTGTATCCTTAATACACTTCTATGGCTTCTATAATAAGGCTTTAACTATTAATTAATTCTAAATATAATTTCAGTCTGAAGAGGCAGGAAGAAGAGAGGGCTCACATAGAACTACAGAACAGAATAGAACTCGAAAAACAAAAACAACAAAGCACAAAGCTTACAGAGGAACAACAAGTGTAAGGCGGAATGTTTTAATTTTTATTTGCAAGTTTAATACAGTTTAACCTGGATAAGCGAGAACTGAAGTGAGAAACATCTATTAGGGAGAGTCATTGTCCGGGCCCGGCAGATAACCTCCATTAGCAAGTAACTCCTATTAGAGGGAAACTTCTATAATCGAGAAAAATGTTACTGTTCCTTGGACTCTGGCTTATCCAGGTACTTAATGTTTTAATTTTTCAATTGTCTTATTTTATAGGCAAAGAATAAAAGATGCGTTAAACGCACAGACTTACGATCAGTTCCTCGAGTATGCTCAGCAACAGTTCCCAGGCAATTTTGACCAGCAAGCTGTCCTAATACGGCAACTACAAGACCAGCATTATCAACAATATATACAACAGCTGGCTGTTGATAAGAGATTAGCTAATTCTAATATCGTAAATAAAGAAGACAGTGATAAAGAAAATGATAATTCCATTGTGGAAATTGAAGACAATCATCTAAACCAGAATGCAGATGATGTGGATAATAAGTAAGTATTCATTCACTGCTGCAGTTGTAAATTAAACTGAACTTTCCTGGCAACTTGAATTTGAAGAAGCATTTGAATTTTGATAAGCCGCATGGGAACAACTAGTATGCTAATTTCTTTTTGCCATTTGCAAGTATGTAATGGCATTGTAATAATTTAATCATAAATGTGTAGGGCATTTTGACAATTGCAATTAAATTTTATTAAAAATTTAATGGGAGGGTATTTATAATTGTTTTGTTAATGTGCCATTTTAGGTCAATGCAAACTTTTGAGAAAAAGCAGATATCGGATTATAATGAGGAAGAGAAGGTCGAAGAATCTGATGATGGTAAGTAGAAATGTTTTTTTTTTTTTTTTTCTTAGGTGAAAGATCATTTATAGCTCACAATGCTATTAGGTTGGAAACTTGTGTTGGTGTAATTTCATTAGTGGGTTGGGAATTTAATTCCCAGACTGCGCCAAGGGTCGAAGTTGTGCTAAATTGTTGAAAATTAAACGATTTTTTTACTACTTAATTGTCTTTTAGCAGCTAAGAACTCTCTTAACAACAAAACATCACCATAATAACTAGTTAATCACAGACTATTTTTACATGCACATCTATACTAATTTTATAAAGAGGAAGGATTTGTATTTTGTATGTATTGAAATAACTCACAAACTTCTGGGCTGTTTTCAAAAAAATCTATCACCAATAAAAAGCTACGGCATCAGTGAGTAACATAAGCACGTGACATGAAAAAATAATAAAAAAGTATGGCATAATGATGAAAGAATTTTTGAAATCGGCCCAGTAGTTTTTGAGTTATTTCAATACATACAAAAATATCAATCTTTCCTCTTTATACTACTAGAATAGATTTTTCAAAGTCACGGGGACGAAGTTGCGAGCAATAGTGTGTCATAATTTAAGAAATATGACTTCAAAGATGATTGTTACACTGTATTGTGTGCTAGACGGTTTCCCCGTGGTGGAAGAGGCTCGCATGTGGACGCGCGGCGAGGTGGCGTCGTTCAAGGAGTCAGCTGGCGCGGGCGGCGGCCGCCTGGCGGTAGGGCAGGGGGAGACGGTCACCGTGCGCGTGCCCACGCACCGCCGTGCGCGCTGCCTCTGCTGGGAATTCGCCACTGATAACTACGATATAGGTAACTGGCTAACACTTCATGTATGTCCGGTTTACACTTGCCCAATACACGTCAACTGGACTGGCAACCGAATGGCATAGTGTGGAAACTAAATGGCCCATACAATTTATGACTGGCGGTTGCAACTGTCTTACTATACTGAGGCCATATTTTAGTCCCCTTTCCTTTCCACCCCTTTTCCTTGAAAAGGATGGTAGAGGAAAAGTGGATTTGACGGCGGAGGAGAAGCATAGGAAGGGGGAATATCCTCTTTATGTCTGTCCCCTTCTCAGTCAATTAAGAGTAGACAATGCACCTACAATTGCGGATGTTTTGAGCAGCGGTCGCATTCCAATTCGGTGGATTTAGGTGGACGTTTGCTCGTTTGCCACCCTATAATATGTAAAAAAAACAGTTGGTCAATAACTGGACTGGCAACCAATTAGTGAGAACTCTAAATGGCGCCAGTCCATATAATTTATGACTCGCAACTGTCCAACGGTACTGCCGAAGTGTGAACCGGGCATGATAGATTTCAACTAAAATTGATGACGTGCAATTCACATGTGTAAAGTAGATCAGTGAACTGTCTCACGGATCGATTTAATTAGTAACTGTTAGGATGTTCGCTTTTATAAGTTGCCAATTGTTGATTTGCAGCTCAACAGTTCATGTCTATGTTATATAGCCTTTTAAGCCGGTTCAGAGTTGATTTACACTCTCCTAGTCATTTAGTAAAAACTACTTTCAGAGCTGAACTGCAACTGTCTTGTTGAGTTTTTTCCGTAGTTAAATCAAAATCAACATATATTTCCAGGTTTCGGTCTGTACTTCGAATGGAGCAAGTCTCCAACTAATGAAGTGACTGTCCACGTGTCGGAGAGTGACGAAGAGGAAGAAATCGATGATGATGGATACGGTGATGAAGGTATGTTACATTTTGACAGGCCACAAAACCCAGGATAACATTATGTAGACATAACATTATGCCATTCCCCGCGACTCCGTCTGCAAACAAACACAAGCAGTCTATGTGTTCTTCCAGACTATTTTGCCATTTAGGGTACAAATTCTAACAAACATCCATCTATCCATCTAAACTTTCGCATTTATAATATTAGTATGATTAGTATGATGTAACTTATTATAGAAAGTCTAGAATAAAATCAACATTATACGGGTTTAAACTGTTTTTTATGTGTTTGAATATATTTTCGTTGCAGAGTTCACGATACAAGAACATTCATCGGACCCGGAGCTGGGCGGCGAGCGGCGCGCGGCGGGGCACGGCCGGCCGCCCGTCAGCCTCGTAGTGCCCATATACCGCCGCGACTGCCACACTGAGGTATGTTCACTAGACATACACTGTATATATCTATATCTATATCTACACTTATATCATTATATCTTACTAATATTATAAACTATCTTTCGCCCGCCACTCCGTCCGCGTAGAATTAAATAAAAACAAAATCTCTACTAATCTTTTACATCATAGTAATATTATATGTAGTTTATGGTCCCTTTCCAACATGAAGGTTTTTTCCAATTTATTTACCCCCTAAGTTAAATAGCGTGAAAATATATAGCCTAAAGTGTGACGTAAGTGTTGGTCTTTTTATTAAAAAAAGAATTATTCAAAAATTTGTTCTAATTGCTGACATCTTAGGCAACAAAGAAATGTGTGTTTACGCTTTATTATATTAGTATAGACAAAGACAAAGTAACTTTTATTATTTATTTGACAGGTGTATGCTGGATCACACACGTACCCCGGCGAGGGCGTTTATTTACTAAAATTCGATAATACATACAGTCTCTGGCGATCAAAAACATTGTACTACAAAGTATATTATACCCAGTAAATGTATTTCGTATAGTATTGTAGAGCCATGACATAATCTATCGATATATAACAAAATAGTTATTTATTGTTTATAAGTAAAGTTATACTTTATGTATTGCCTGAGAAGTTATTTTTGTGCAATAAGAGCTTACACTTCGCTTAAGTATAAAAACATACTATAAACTTTTACATTGCCTATGTATTTCGAATTTCGGAATATATATTAAGTTATTTATTTAAATTTATTCAAAATATAATTAGAATATAAAATTTCATCCTCTTGACTATATTTTATTTTTTTTAATTTCTCAATTACAAGACGAGCAGATAAACAATTCTATTTCAAAATTATTAAAATGTTTTAACATTGATTAGTTATTTTTACTATTAATACCGAAAAAACAAAACGTAATATAAATTAAAATTCAGGTCTCATCAATGTGTTTTATAATTTTGTGAAAATTTTACTATTTTGCGAAAAGTTGGCAACTTTATTCATTTTTGTATTTACATGTGTATTAATTTAATTTTGGTTTACAACAGTATGTAGTTAAGATTCTTAAGAAAAATATAAATTATAATGTCTTATAGAGATATAAATAAATTAGATATATTGCATAAAATTATATTTACGAATGTAGTAAATGTTGTAAGGAAGAAAACGTAGATAAAATATGTAATTCTATATAGACAACACATATGTTTTATTTGTCCTAAAGTACATTATAATTATGGTATGTATGTTTAATGGATATCTATGATAATAATTTCAGTGTCAGATATTTTTATAATAATGTCTAAATTTAAATTATATATTATTTATTCAATAACCAAATTAAATAAAACATGTTACGCCTATATAATTCCGTGTGATTTCACTGCCGCAAACATTTTTTCAAAGACAATGAGAAGAATAACAAATATGCGGGTGTTTCGTCTATGGAATATGACGGTTATAGACCGACAAGTTATTTGACCCAGTGGGCAATAGTCGAACTAAATTATAATAGCTCACTAGCGCTACCCTGTCTGTTAACCTCACAAGATCCACTAATGGACAGGCTATAAACAGTGGTATTTTTGTCTATTTGATTTTAGCGTAGATGATTGCGGTAAGTCGCGGTGAAGAGTTTTCGAATTAATACTGATAGACTTACATCAAAAGACGTGTTCAAGTCGAAACGAAACAAACGCTGTCATTTCCAAATCGCCTATCTATTTGTGTATATCTATGTACTTGTACTATAGCGGTCTCGTAATATTTTATTTAATTTTCTATGTCTGTGTAGTTTTTACATATTTTCAGACACCAACCGAAAGCGACGCCTCTCATACAGGACTAGATATCCTTGTTTGACTAATACACTGTGCCATTTTAATCTTTTTACCGCTTAAAGGGATGGGTATAATTTTCTAGGTACTTAATCATACAGTTCAAATTTCGTAATAAATGTTAGTAATGGGAAGAATGTATATTTCATTGTCGTTGTGTAGTGTTTATCTAGTTTTTAATGAGATGTAGTCAGCATAAATGTGTGATATTTATCTAGATTCTTACAGTACCTAAAGCTTCACCTAATATAGCTATTGAATATATATCTTTGCTTTAATTGACCGAGAATACTGTTAATTTAAAAATGTCAAGGATGTTGTTCCTATTACTTACGGATTTTAGGCTTCGCCATTATGTAGATTAAAAAGATAGGGATAATTTAAAATTTCAATGCTGCAACTCAATGGATTATCATTATTCGTTTTCGTTGTTATGAAATATTTCATTGTTTTTTAGGTTAGATTTTAGGTCTTGGTGTACATATTAATAAATTATTTTGGCAAAAATTTATTGTGTTAAAGTTGTAGGCGTTTGCTTTAAAGAAATAATGTCATGTTTATTTTTATAAATTTTACTATTATTAATTCAATTTAAGATATGTATTTGTATTATATTAAAAGTAGTATTACAAAAATATAACATTTATTAATCCTTCCCTTCGTAAATATTTTATTTGTGAAAATGATAACTGTAACACTAATTACTATGTGCACTGTAATATACATGTCCGTTATATGTAATGTTACAGGCGGATATCATATCCCGTGAGAATAAATGAGCATTTATTGATGTACGATCTTGGCTTTTATTTAATAACC
>LD688931.1:1216414-1249386 GCA_003118335.3 Papilio memnon | reverse complement strand
TACATTCTGGAAAACTTTAAATTGCAAATTTCGAAACAATTACCGTTACCATGGCAACCTTGCTTTGATGTTGTCAGCTTGTAGTTTTTGTCCCTTTCCCTAATGCCGGTTTTTTCCAAATTATTTACACCCTAAGTTAAATAGCATGAAAATATGTAGCCTAAAGCGTGTCGTAAGTGTAGGGGCTTTTTATAAAAAAAATAAAATTATTTAATAACATATTATGATTGCTGATTGATTGATCCTACATAACTAAGTAGTGTGTGTTTACGCTTTATTATATTAGTATAGATCTACACTAGTAATTAAATGTCTAATGATTTTTATAGTTTTACATGTCCCCATCGTTGGCTCTTATCGGGCTATGCGTGGTGCCGCCCGTGTCGATGTTGGCTGTGATATACGGCAGGTTCGTCCGCAGCATCACAAGGCAATTGCAAACCACTTTGGCTGACACTAGTGAGGTGAGATACTATGGCACAACTGCTCTATATAGCCTCGATAAGTCTAGAACCTTACTGCTATATTATAAAATCTTACCTGTTAAATAAGGTGACAAACTACTCTCAAGGCTTCAGTTAAAATTTGTAATTTATCTGAAAATTAAATTTTTAAATATTCAAGCACTGGTTTCAAAACATTTAAAACCTTTATTTTCAGAATATTTATGACTAGCGACAAAATTGTTGTTTCAAATTAAACCATTGTTAACTTTTGTACAATTAAAAAATCTATGAATAGAGTACAAATTTCAAGGTAGATTTTAAGATTACAGTTTTGTACAGGGTTCACACGAATGGCATATAGATTTAATAATACACGTGAAATATAAATCTGTATTGAACGTTTCAATCTTTTGGTCGCATTTTATTCCATTACTCACTGCATTTAAAAAAAAGATGTTCCGAACCGTCAAGATGTTTGAAAAATATTTTTTTTCTATGTCAAATATATTTTTGCACAAGGCAGTAGCAACCCAAACGTCCGATTTACACTTGACAACTACGGTTGGTCAGTCGCACTCAATAACTGGACTAGCAATCAACTGGCATAGTGTGACCACTAAATGTCGCCAGTGAGCCCATACAATTCATGACTCCGTGGCCACTGGCCAACTGTGAACCGGGCAAAAATTAGAATACATTGCAGTCTACTGGATATTTAGTACGATTTCGTAACTTCTTAATAATACATTACAGTTGGCGGAAGAGAAAATTTCAAATATAAAAACTGTAAAAGCATTCAGTAAGGAGGCGAAGGAGTGCGAATCGTACGCACAGAGAATAGAAACCGTATTGAAATTGGCATACAAAGAATCCTTGGCTGTTGGGAGTTTCTATGGATTGGTAAGATAAATAAAAAATAAACTATAAAGTTAACATACATAAAATTTACAATACGACAATTGTAGTGTAACTAAAATGTGTGGGTAAAAACGTTTTATGAAATACTTTATGTTGTTATATTAAATTCAAGCTTAAGTTGAATGGAAGGGTTCGAACCACGACCACATGATCAGTTTTTATGTAGTATTTTTTTAAATCTAGTTTGTTTTGATATTTTTATTTTATATGCATCTCTGACACATATAGTAAGCATATATCTATAACTATCTATATGACCAAAGAAGTGATAAAACGTAACAAATTACTAGTCACCGGAAACTAAAAAATTATTCTTTAAAAACTCTTGTGAACTGATAATAGATAAGGATATTTACGGAAAATAAAGATACGAATGTACGTTAATTTATATAAAATTTTCCATTATAATAGTTTTGTATGCACATATTTAATTAATCTACTTTGTTTATATTTAAACTGAATTTTTGTAACTAAAGTAGCTCGTGTAATTCCATTGTTTTCTAATATATGGGAAAATATTTGACTGATTCCCACACACGTTCTTTTTTTTAAATTAAGATTAACAAAATAGAAAATTTATTTAATACTAAAATTGATACACAATAGTTTAAAAGTAAAGAAATAGCGAAACGTATAATTTCTTTAGTTTTAAATAGCTATGTCCGCGATTTCTCTTACGTTGTTTTACTTAAAGCGATTTTAACTACCGTTTAACCTTCATAATTAATTGGATTGCTAAATAAATTCCTCATTTAATGTCTGCAAATATAGTTTCTTCAGCTACTAATTTGTACATTAGTTAACGCCTGCGACTTCGTCCGCGTGAGAAATAAATAATCAAACATAGTGAAATGACTCAATTATTTGTGTTGAAAAATGTCAAATCTTTAAGAGATCAATTCAGAAAAGTCCTTAGTGCCGCCCAATGTAATACAGACCTTTACAGAATTAAATTGAAATAAACCTCTAAAAGTCCTGACTTGTATAGAAAAGTTTTTGTCAATTTTCAAGTACACTCAAGGAACACTCTCAAACGGCCTGATTGTAAATATACATTTTCCCTTCCAAAAATATTCTTTGTGTTTCCTAGACAGGACTTTCGGGCAACACTATAATATTGCTAGTGTTGTACTATGGCGGCGGCATGGTGGCTACAGAGCAACTGACAGTGGGTCATCTGACGTCGTTCCTGCTGTATGCGGCGTACGTCGGCATCAGTATCGGAGGACTCAGCGGCTTCTACACAGAGTTGAACAAAGGTCTAGGTGCTGCGACTCGACTGTGGGAGATTATGGATAGGAAACCATTGATTCCAGCAACAGGTTTGTTTTTATTTTATTAGTATATCACTGTTTAATCTTTGACAATTTACTCTATGACTTCCCTAATCAAAGAGCAAATGTGTGTCATAACGCAAGTTTTACTATCTTTTTTATCGTTAATTTTAAACTGCAAATCGTGGATTTACGATTATTTGTGAACCTTAATTATGATAATGTTTATTTTTGATATACTATTATATGTACTTTACACATCAAAGTAGACACAACTTAACATATTTTAACGGTATCATTGCCCCAATATGGATTTTTTTTTCATTTACTTTTGATTAAATTATTGTGTTATCTGTAGGTGGCCTCCGACCAGAGACACGACCGAAGGGTGAAATAGTATTAGAGAATGTGACATTTTCATATCAAGGTGCTCCATTGATTAGGGGAATGAATTTACATTTAACTCCGGGCAAATCAATTGCGCTGGTGGGTCGGTCTGGTTGCGGCAAAAGTACCATAGCCTCGCTGATTTTGAGGTTATATGACCCTGAGGAAGGTCGGATAATGTTGGATGGTGTGGATATAAGACATTTGGATCCTGTCTGGTTGAGAAGTCATATTGGTTTCGTAAGTCAGGTAAGTGAACCTTTAAAATAAGTAATTTTATTTTTATTATTGACAATACATATATCATTTTCTTTCGTACCTTACAGGAACCAGTTCTCTTTAGTGGTTCAATAAAAGATAACATACTGTACGGTGCGCTGGATGATCGTGAGGAAATGATAGAGATTAACGTAAGATTTTTTTTAAATAACTACATGGTATAAATTATTTATTACCTAGTTTTATGATTTATAAAAAAGTATGTGAATATCAACTTTAACATAATGCAATAACGCTCACTTAGAAAAACACTGTGAGTGTGAATGATTTCTTAATTATGCTATTAACGACTTTAAGTCGTTTCAATAAGACATACAATCATTTACTATTTACATTTAAGAGTTAACAAGTATCATTTAGCTATCATGCAATTGTAATCTTATTCCGTAAAAATATGGTATAATCATTAATGTACCGTGCGCGTGTTAATTGTCATGCGATTATCAACTTTATTCCCTAACAATAAGGTAGAATCGTTGATATACTGTGTGGAGATGACTCGTCATGCAATTGTCAACTTTGTTACTTTACGTTAAGGTCGTGTCGTGTCCAGGGTAAGATGGAGCCGGCGTGGCTGGTGGCGGCGCGCACGGCGCAGCTGCAGGACCTGGGCGCGTCGCGCACGGGCTGGCGGCGCGAGGTGGGCGCGGGAGGCTCGCACCTCAGCGGCGGACAGAAGCAGCGCGTTGCCATCGCGCGCGCCGTCGTCAAGGTAACAACATATAGGGTGTGCGGAATTTAAAAATATACAGCATGTTCAGATTTAATAGCATGTCAATTATTGTTAATTTAAGATGATAGTGACATATATCATGTATTACAAATAAAAAGTAATTAAGTCGAGTAGCGAGTAATTTAGTACCTTAAAAACTCTAACCTAAAAGTTTTTCGCAATCAACATCAACGTTTTTTAATAGACGCGACTAAAACGACCACCTTGGTGGAAGACGCTACTCACCAAAAATTGCCCCAATTAAATTATTTTCTAATCTACTCGACTAAATTACTATCCTAGTTCGTTTATGACCGTCTATTGAAAAAAGACCCTAATTCTAGCTATGGATTTATCCGTCGATAAGAAACTAAATTCTTTATTTCAGAATCCGAAAATCTTAATACTCGACGAAGCTACGTCAGCTTTGGACGCTTATTCTGAATATCTAGTTGATAAAGCGTTAAAGGATATCAGCAGAGACCGCACCGTGCTCACTATAGCCCATAGACTCAGCACCATACAGTCCGCAGACGAGGTGGCGGTCGTCGATAGCGGGTGTATCGTAGAACAAGGCACATACACTGACCTCATGTCTAAAGACAATGGAGTCTTCAAAGAACTCATCACACACCAAACATTCGCATCAAAGTCCAGAGAGAAAAGCGAAATCCAACGACAATGACCGCGTCAAATGAAGGTCATGACTCATGACATTGTTATTTGTTAGAAAATTTTATTATTTATTTTTTATGTTGGGATATTTAATATAAAAAAACGAATAAATTATAAATTACAGGATATAAAAATATAAGACATTTATAGCAAGGTACAGTAGATTAAATAATACTCAATCTTGCAAGATTTATGTTTAAAATTTAACGAAAAATTGCAAACGTACAAATATATTTAGTATATTTATGGTTCAATGAAATACTCTGAATATGTACAGTACATATAAAATAAATGTTCAATAAAACGTTTATATGCTGCACAAAAAAATGCACGCTTCACTGGCATCACAAATTGTAAAAATTACGTTAATTCAAGCGACTTCATATCAATTTTAAAGATAGAATATTTTTGTAGAGATGTAAAAAAAAATATCTGGCGCAAAATAATAAATTAGCCAATCTCTCTGTTCCGTAAAGCACAAAGTAAGCGAGATGAACATATACTTCATTGCCTGTGAACAACAGGGATGGAACGTATCTCTTTCGCGCCATTTTGAAGCTTTGACAGTGTCAAATCTAGTCTACGGCCGGTATTGCATTGAATTTTTTATTACTTTTTGTCGTAAATTAAAGTACTAAGTAGCAATGTGCAATATTGGTGACGGTTCTTTGATATTTCTAACCGAACTAAAAATAATACGTAGGTATAATTTTACCTTTAACTCTTTTTTTAATTTTTTTTTACTATTTCACAGGTTGTAATTATTCGGTTTTGGTGTCATATTTAAATGCAGAGTCTTGGGTAACATTAAATGCAACAACAATCTATATGTTGAGACTGTTTAAAATTACCAGGTATTTTATTGAATTTTTAAGAGACAGTAGCAGTTTGAAACGATTAAACAACGAGGCAATTAAGTAAGTAGTGGTTCTTCAAAGTCGATTTTTTTTAAAGTTCAAAATCGAAAACTAAGTTACCCAACTCGACTGTTCCTATTGAAGGCAATATTATATTATTATATATGTTGTGAACTAGATGTATATTTTCTTTAATTTAAATATTGCAATTGTGATTGCACTAAAATTATTATGTATATATTTTTAAATCGTATGTTTGACGGGTATTGGCTTACGTTGTTATAGTGAAATGGAATAAAATACTTGTTGTTATTTTTTCATTTTTTTATTCTTATGTATGTCAGAAATTAAAAGAAAACTGCTGACTACAATCCTTGCTTCCCCCTTTTGGTTACGGGCGTGAGTGTTTTTGGTGTAAGTAAAAGAGCTCTTTATGAAGCTAACTGCAATCTTATCTGTATTTCTTATCAAATAATGAAACAAAGTTAAGACGTAATGTTTTCTTTGAAATGGTGTTGATAAGATGTAAGTAGATTTATACCCCCCCCCCCCTACTGACACCCATGGTAAGCAGGGTTACGGATTTATATTTAGGGTGGTCTTGACTTAATTTGTTATTAATAAGCGACGTATAATTAAAAAGATAAAAAATTGTTCCGATGCTATGAGGACCTTTCTTCTAATTTTGTATAATGTAATCTAAAAGACCTTTATTCTTAATTTTTTTAAAAGTTCGCGACCACTGAACAGATATTTCGTTAATAAAAAGTTGTAGTCGATTGAATAATTAAAAATTACGGTAGGAAAATATAACGATACGGAAACTGGTCCGGATAGTTACTGATTACTTATGATTCTATATAAAAAAGATGTTATCTTTATGAATTACCGAGTGTACCTTGCCCTATGACGGTTTATGTGGAGCGCGCCAAAACGCAACGCAAGTCGTTTGTTTGTTATTTGCGCGCCGTTCTCCTACTGATACGTTCTTTTAACATGTCCCTCAGTAAAATCTTCGATTCTTTCGCCAAACAGGTTTTAAAAATTACCCCATATAAAAGCTTCACAAAACAAACAACATGGCGCTCGATTCCAAATTCCCGCGCCTTTTCCCGCCCTTTCGGAACGCAAACTGCACCAGATTTAGATAACAAAATTTTAAATTCGCCGTGGGGTGAAATTAAAGTTGGGAACGAAACTTTAACTGAATATGTGTTTAGTGATTACGAGTTATGGGACGACAAGCCATCTGTGGTAAGTCTATTTTTTCCTTATTCGTCAATCTTTTGAATGTTATTTGGATTGGTATAAAATTTGTATTTTTTTCTTTAATACAATTTAAAATCAACATGCCATTACTACTATTTGTAAAATTAACGATTTAAAAGATTTGCTGACAATATCCAAAAACATACGAGTAACTAAAACAGAATTTACTTGCCTGGTTCAGGTACTTACCTTACATAATATTAAATTAATTTTTATAAAAAACATTAAAGAAAAATGTCCAATTAAAAAATTTAAACTGCCTCCAATAACGCTAATTATAACAGAAAAAATCGAGTTGTCTACAGTTTTTTTATTACATATATTTTAGAGCACAACAGATAAAGTAGCCTTTGATTCGGTAAAAAAGTGTGAACAGCGATAGTAAAAAAAAAGTCGTGCGGTACAAAGTTCGCGGCAATCTATATTTGCCTGAACGCGGACGCGGACTGAGATGTTAATATAAATAGTCACTGTCCGAAGGTTAAGGTTACGGAGAGTCACTTGCCAAGTCAATTTTACCATGTAAACAATAATTTTATATGGAAATAATATTAACTAATTAATTTAACGATTTAGTTCCATAACCTTAATTAAGACCGGATTTGGGCAAGGCCCATAAAAATATGATGCATAATAAACACAACGAATATAATTGCGGCAACTTTTTATCATAATTATAATAAAGATCTCAAGGTTTCTGTAAGGCCATGTTAGAATAATAAGTTAATGGCATTAAAATTCAGTGAAGCAACGTACATTTCCATCTATGTAAACCTAAACCTAACCGAAATTAAACTATTATTGTCAAAAAATGGTGTTAGTTCCAATGCTAATATATTTGATATCTCAGTTATTTATCAAAGATAGAGAGAGATGGCAGAATCCCACAGTTATAGTGTGTTTATAATCCAGACATGCGGCGTTTCTGGTCGCTCATACCCATACGGGATGCTGAGGATGATGGTGGAGAAATGCGCGATGGCTCTACTCAGCCACATGAAGTTATCTCCCGGCGAACGTATTGGTTTAATACTACCTAACATCCCCGAATTCGCTGCTCTTATACATGGTGCTATTCGCGCTGGATTGGTTGTTACATTCGCTAACCCGTTATATACCGCTGGTAAGTATGTGAAAGGTTAATTTTAAATGTCCATTATCTCTCAATAGTGCCAATTATAGTATTTTTCCATTATTTAACGTTGTTAACCCAGTGTTATGTTGTGTAATTCCATTGGCGAAACATTTTATATTTCTTCAAAGAACCCAAGAATTAAATAATAAAAACTACTTTATCAAATCAGCAAGCCATTTTTGTTATCAATGAACTCTTCACGATTTACTCTGCATTTACATTTCACAATGTCACGTGCGCTGCTATAGTAAACATTACTTCATTTATCAGTGTACTTTAACCTCCATCTGGTTAATTAATACAGCTGTATCTAATAGGTAATAGGTTTCCTTATCAATTGCCAGTTGAACGTATAACCTATTATTTTCAATTTAACCGTGTTTGTTGGTAATTAATTCGATCGATTATATACATTATATCAAATGTAGGCTGCGGCCACAAAAATTGCGATGGACAAAGCAGCGCGAGTTACATAGTATTTTTCACCTGAAGTTTTGAATGTCTATGTAAGCCTATATTTTGACCACTGTGCATTGATGATTTTAAATGAAATAAAATCTGCTTGAAATCGATCCCATCTTTTCATGTGGCGAAGAGGTCGAAGGAAGCGCGCGCTATCTTAGTGAATTCCTATTCAAGGTTGAAGGGTAATTTGTAATTTTGTGTTCACAGAGGAGGTTCGGAGACAATTCATAGATTGTGGTGTAAAGGCTATAGGTACTATAGAGATGTTCATGCCACTAGCGCTGGAGGTCAGCAAATCTCTTAAGGACTACAAGGGTACCATTTGGGTGGGAGGTGAAGATGATAAAGTTAAAGGTGAATTTAACATCTTACTTCTTATCTTACTAATATTATAAATGCGAAAGTTTAGATGGATGGATGGATGGATGGATGGATGTTTGTTAGAGTTTGTAGCCTAAACGGCTGAACGGATTTTTATGATATTTGGCATAGACGTAGAGGATAGTCTGAAAGAACTAATAGGCCACTCACTTTTGTTTTTTTAATTGCACGCGAACGGAGTCGCGGGCGAAAGCTAGTAATTAATACTCTTTTCGGATGCACCGTTGCCCTTTCATTGAAGTTATCAAAAGAATAGAGATATTTTAACTGTTTTAATTTTTTTTTAATAATGCTGAGGTAAAAAATGTTTACAGCTTTTGAAAAAGCCATAAATAACAAAAATAAACTCGTTATTTGCAATAATCGCAGGTGAAAAGGGCCCGCGATCTGTAGAGACCAATAACCATGAAATTCAAAGTCAAAACAGACCAAAAATATTCGATTAGATATTAAATGTAGAAATGCACAGTTATACCTACGTTCCTTGCTTCGTAAACTTAAATTTCTATTAACATTTGCAGGTATATTTGGTCTCCGTTCACTTCTAATGGCGGACCACACCGCGGAGTTGCCGCAGTTGAACTGCGAAGACGTCTGCCTCATCCCGTACTCTAGCGGGACCACGGGAATGCCCAAAGGCGTCATGCTGTCACACGCCAACCTCGTCTCCAACTTGAAGCAGGCTCAATGCCCCAAGATCATGAAATATCAAGGAGAAAAAGGTTGGAATCTATGTTAATGTTATTTGTATGGTGTTTTTAACAAAATTATTAACAAAATTGCCTTGGTTAATCCGTCATACATAAGCCATTAAAACTCCCATCAAAATTGCTTTCTTTTTAGCAAAGTTTTTGAACAACGATTTTTCTTTTTAAGTAACGCAAATACTTAAGTTCGGGAAATGTAATTTTTAGTCGATATTACGTACATAAACTAGAATTTTCTGATTCCACGTGGCAAGAAAATTAAAGGTTACAATAAACTGTAGGTTTCAATTTTACCGCAGTAGTACAAACAAGTTGTCAGCTCTATATAAAAGTGACTGTAAATTTGGTTATTGTTCCAGGGCACGGCGATGTAATCCTTACGGTGCCTCCGTTCTTCCATATCTATGGATTCAATGCAGTGCTCAACTACAACCTCAGTCTAGGATACCACATCGTATCTATGCCTAAGTAAGTTCAGTAATTAAATCACATTAAACCAGTATATACAAATAACAGGTATTTGACAGATTGGAAGCAGTGCTTATGAAACAAAATGTTTAAGATACGTTTAAGTGTTCGGCCGTTAGCCAACTTGAATCTATACTTCTATACTTAATATAATAAAGCGTAAACACACACTTCTTTGTTGCCTAAGATGTCAGCAATTACAGCATGTTTTTGAATAATTCTTTTTTTAATAAAAAGCACTACATTTACGCCAGGCTTTAGGCTATATATTTTCACACTATTAAACTTAGGGGGTAAATAAATTGGATAAAAATCCTAATGTAATTCCTACTGGTGTAAAATGTAAATTTAAATGTAAGGTTTCTCATCAAGTGAATTGTATATTCTTAAGATAAAATAAATATCTTAAACCACAATGTGGGAAAGAGACCATAAGTTGCTGCCAACATCAAGGAAGCAAGATTGTCAATGTCAAAGACCTTAGTTGTCATTTGTGCATTTGAATTTTGAAAATTGTCAAATGTAAACAATAAAATAAAGTTTTTATAATTCCACGCGGATGAAGCCGCACAGGAATAGCTAGTGTCATTATACACATACAGTCTTGTTTACGATTGTACATCTTTTAACTTTAAAATAATAACGAAAATTAATGTTAACGTTAAAAATATATTGTTAGGAAATAGTAGGAAACGGAAGTAAAAATGGGGGGTAGTTTTATAAAAAAACTTGCAAGCAGTGGCGCAGCTCATTCTGGCAGTCTGGCAGTCGACAGTCGTACTCAGTCGTACTCAGTCGTACTCAGTCGTACTCAATCGTACTCAATCGTACTCAATCGTACTCAATCGTACTCAATCGTACTCAATCGTACTCAATCGTATTCAGTCGCTAAGGAGCTCTGTCGCTCAGTACAATTCTAGTCGTCACCACAGAACGTTCGATATCTTTTCCGTTGTGTTAGTTTTAAAGAAATTAACAAATAATGTCAAAATGTAAATATGGTCGTCCGAGTATATTTTTTTAAAATCATTTGGAATCGAATCTTCTAACAATATATATTTCATAAAGTATGTTCTATCTCTTTCAGATTTACTCCAGAAGATTACATAAAATGTCTTGTAGAATACAAACCAACTACGTTATTCGTGGTGCCGTCGCTGCTGGCGTTCTTGGCCACGCATCCCCTCGTGAAGAAGGAGCACCTGCAGTCGCTGCAGACCATCATGGTGGGCGCGGCCCCGACCACCGACAGCATGCTGGAGAAGTTCCTGCTCAAGTGTGAGAGGACTAAAGACGAAATTAAATTGTTACAAGGTATGCACATATTCCTTTTTTTATTTCGTTTAGATAAAATGTAGATGTTATTTTGCTGACACAGAACTGCGAATTACTCTGACTTCACTTAACCCCCATAATAATAGAAAAAAGAGAACGCCTTAGGATTCTCATCCAGTGTGTTGGTAAAGCTAGAAACGGCGCTGGTAGTAGCCCCCACAGCATGGGCGTCGCCAGCCGATGATTTAGCTAAATCTAGAGGGAGGAGGTATTTGGTCTTATTCGTAATAGGTTCTTATCTATTTTACATTTCTGGAGTTTGCAGGGGGACCTAACGCCTGTGTCTTACAGCACCATGTTTGTGCACAGGTTACGGTATGACAGAGAGCTCGCCTGTGACGTTGATGACTCCATACATATATCCATACAACAAGGTGGGCTCTGTGGGACAGCTGATACCCAGCACGCAGGCCAGGATAGTGTCCTTGACTACTGGGGAGAACTTAGACGCACATAAGTCTGGGGAACTGTACCTACGAGGGCCGCAAGTAAGGTTTATTTATCTATACTAATACAAGTATTATAAGAAGGAAAGATTTGTATTTTTGTGTGTATTGAAATAACTCAAATCTACTGAGCCGATTTCAATTCTTACACCATTAAAATGCTACGTTATCAGTGTTGTTATAATTTTTTACTAATAAAAGTGACTCAGAAAAAAAAGCTATCGATCCTGTGCTATTTTAAGCCTGTTATGAACTTGAAGTTTCCTCTTAGGTCTTTTGGTCATAATACAAAATCACAGTAATATTATAAATGCGAAAGTTTAGATGGATGGATGTTTTCTAGAGTTTGTAGCCTAAACGGCTGAAGGGATTTCGATGAAATTTGGCGTTTTCGTAGAGGATAGTCTGGAAGAACACATGGGATACTCAGTTCTGTTTTTTTTAATTCCTCACGGACGGAGTCGCTGGCGAAAGCTAGTGTATAATATTTTTTCAATATTCTGGATATATCGTCATCATTAACCTTGTCCCTACGGAGGGTCAGCACAGTTGCTGCACTTTCATACATCTGTTAGCCTCGTTCGCAAAAACCATCCATACTTTGTTAGGTCTACCTCTTTTGTAGCCATCCACATTCTTAATACAAATTAAAACATTACAGGTAATGAAGGGTTACTGGAACAACGAGACAGCAACGCGAGAGACAGTGGACAGCGAGGGCTGGCTTCACACGGGCGACGTGGCGTACTACGACGAGGATCACTACTTCTACATCGTGGACCGCACTAAGGAACTCATCAAAGTTAAAGGCAACCAGGTATACAGTTGTTTATGTTTTAAGCCTTTCCCACTTGACTGGTCGTGCGACTATTTTCTTAGCAATGTACCCGCTTTTTCATTTAGCACATTGGAAAGCGGACTTAACTGCTCGATGTGCTAAATCGCTAATTATTTTTAATTCCATATTATGTAATTATAAATTATATCGACTGACAAACTGCAATGATGCCCAACTAGACGATTAGGGAACGTCCATTAATCATCTGAGACTTGAGGGGTAGTGGTTCTGAAAAAAATCACAAGACCACGAGGAGTTAGGGGGGGGGGGTTAAATAAGACATGATGTGTATTTATTTTCTGATTGATGACACTGAATAAATTAATAATTTCAAATTTTCAATATTACTTTGAGGGGGGGGGGGTTGTCTAAAATCTTACAATGTAACACCTTACACAGCGTCAAAATATGCTAAAAACATCACGTGATTAATGGACGACGTGATAGTAGAACCAGGGTCTAAATTAGAAGTTTGAACAAATAATTATATTCACAGGTATCCCCCACAGAAATAGAAAGCGTGATAATGGAGCAGCCTGAAGTAGCGGATGTAGCGGTGGTCGGTATACCTGACGCGCTCGCGGGAGAACTGCCCAAAGCATTCGTAGTACTTAAAGCGAACCACAAACTCACAGACAAACAAGTATACGATTTTGTGGCACAAAAACTAACTAAATACAAACACCTTGAAGGCGGAGTAGCTTTTCTGCAATCGATACCAAGAAATGCAGCGGGAAAAATATTGAGAAATGAACTCAAAGTTCTAGGCTCAAAGAAGTAGGTTTGTTTATTTTCTTAAGACTAGATATTTAGTTAGTGGTTCAGTGAATGTGTACGTTAAAATTGATAGTTATAGGTTATGTGTAAAAATAATAAGACTAATGTAGAATTTGTAATTATTTATTTATATAAACTTAGCTATTATATTAAACATTAACTTGTATAAAATTATTTCCTAAACAAACAATATCCAATTTTATATTTCCTATTAATAATTATGGTCTTAACTTACTGTAAAGTACTTAGCTAGTTCTAAGGTTTTAAAATGTGGTATAGTTTATCTCCAGAAATCAATTTCTTTAAATATTTTCGATGGTACTTTATACATTTCCTTAGAAAAATAACGATTACCTATATTATTGTTGACTTATTTTAAAAACCTATATTTATCGAGAAAATGTGACCATTATGTAAATAAATAAAATTAGTATGTATTTTTATTTACCTTTTAATACCACTTGTATGCTATGTTTTAATGGCAACAAAAATTTTATTGATTCCTTCCTTCCTAAATAAATGAAGTTTTTATGGAATATCCGTAACTACAAATGCAAGGAATTTATTATATAGAATATCAACTAATAGTAATTGTTTGTCTCCTAAAAAAAGTTGTTCAAAAATTGAAAAACTCGAAACCAACGCAAAGTAAGACTTGTATAAAACACGACAACAATGACAGCGAACGCAATAACCTCGACCAAACACCGAAGATGGAACAGCTTGTCAGGAACTATGTGTGGCGAGACGATGCACTTAACATCGCGTAATAATTAGTCATTCTTAACACAATTTCGGATGCTAAAATACTCTAAAAATACCTTTTTACTATTCTTAGAAACCCAGAGTTACACTATTACTTGTTTTGATAATAGTTAATCCAAACCTAGGTAACATTATAACAAGACCTAGGCAGCTAAAATCTATACCTTTGAGCTACATTCTAGGTACGGATTTTAGTCTAAGCCCCTTAGCACATTCTAATGTTAAATCCAGTGACATAAGTCATTACTGAGACTAACCACCTAATCCTATTAACCTCGGCATCACATACAATCAATAGTGTAATTAAATAAAACTAGTAAAGATAAATGGTTTTATGTCTAGAATTATGGGCTAGCTTTTACATTGCTGGTCCTAAGTTTGATTACAAATATGTAAAAATGAACATATTTTTAAGTAGGAATTAAATAATAAATTCAAAGTAAAATATCATTTTATGAAAGAAATGCCCACTCTTTTTCCAATAAATTAATAATTTGCCAAATTAGGAGTATGTAATATAGTTAGTAAGACACAATTTTAACACATTTAACCCTTAAATGCATATTGTTGCCAAAAGTCTACAAACAAAAGTATAGTTTTTTATTGAAACTAAGGTTTTTTATTATTTTTCCCTTAATCTGTGACTCAAAAGCTATACTGAAATGTTTAGATCACAATTAAATAAAAAAATCATGCATTTTAGGGTTAATGCCATTATGATCTTCACATACTAATGGAATGGCATTAAATGTGTTAATCTTATGTTCAGATTATTTTCATTGCAAGCTATAAAATACTACAATCAAACACAAAACAACTATAGTATTCACTAATGTTACTTTCTTCAATGATATCTTGTATTATAATTTGACAATAATGACAATTTTTACTACATTTATTACTTTATTCAAGTCTTTATGCTTATATTAAGTGAGCCACATTTGATAAAATTTTGTTCAAAATAAGCCACAGTTATTGACAATAACACTTTTGTATCACATGAATCATTGTGTCTGTTCTGTTTGTTCTGGAGTTCCAGTTTCTTCTAATTTCTGTTCAGTCTTTTCTTCAACAGCGACAGTTTCTTTAATATCTTCTGACTTGGTAAATGCCTCTGAAGGTATTTGTTGTATCTCTGAGTTAACATCACTGATAGAATAATTATCTGTTTGAATTGTTGCTTTTATTGGATTTTCTACAGCAGGATTAGGTAATGGTGTTTCATCAATCTTTTCTTCATCATCTTTAGTAATTTCTTTAGCACCATCTACTGTAATTGCACCAACTTGAACATCTGTTTGAGATTCAGGGTCAGTTCTTGGAGAGTTGCTATTACCATCAGTGTTGTCGCTAGATGAAGAACTCTCTTCACTTGATGTTGACACTTCAGAAATCATTTTTGGTTCGGCAACATCCTCTTTACTATTGGAACTTGAACAACTATCTTCATTAATTGCCTGTGGAGGATCTATACCAGGTTTGGAATCTTCAATTTCTTTCTCATTTTTACCTTCTTCTTCTTTAGTAACTTCAGCCGATTCATCATATTGAGCTTTAAGCTTTTGCTCTGTCATTTCTGCATCATCTATTTTAATTTCCGGTACAATTAATATATTTGCTGCATCATTTGCTTTCATTTCATCATCCTCTTTCACTTTTGATGATGGAAGGGATGAATCCCTTTTCAATTCATCTATTGGTTCCTCGGGTGTTTCCAAAATTGGTTCACACAAGGAATCATCAATCCTATCTTCTGGTTCATCAGGAGGTGTGTTACTTAATACAGAGTTCTCTATCTCCACTGATTCTTGTATACTGCTTACCTTGTCTTGAGTATCCATTTGAGATTCCAGCTTTGTACGAACCTTCTCTTTAGTGTTATCAACAGAAATATGTGTATCCGAAGAGCTTGGTTGGGGGTCAGTGTTGTTTTGCTCCGAATTTTCTTTCCACGATACATCTTCCATTTCGACATCTACGTTGTAATCAGAGTTATTGTCTGAGCCATTGACAATGGGTTCCATTGGATCACCATTCTCCATCTCAATGTGTCGCTGTATGCCGGGCTCTCGTGTACTCACTACTAAGATATTTTTCTCAATAGCTCGCATAAATTTGTCCACGCGATTATACTGCTTACGAGGGAATGCTAGTAGCTCACAAATTCGTTGAATAGTAAAAGGTGCAGAGGTAAAACTGTCGAGTCTTTCCAACAAACTATTTTTCATAACATCGTAATTAAACGGATCCACATTGGGATACGGCGGTATCTCGATACCTGGAGTTGTTTCATAAAAATCAGTTATAACGTTTAACAACTTTTCTTTGAATAAACTCTTCACAAGTGACCATTGATACACAGGATCACCGGTACGTGCTACATACGCCAAGTAATCGTTTAGCTCCTGAGGTATGGTTTTAGGCTTGCGTTTTGAAAATTCTTCTAGTAAATGAAACACTTCTTCAGCATTATCCATTTTGTGATTTGGACAATACGAATTAACTAATGTTCAATAATGTACGCAAATGAAATAAACATACAGAAGAATTGTAAAGTGACAAAATCAAATTGATTGAAATCTACAGCCCACAGATAACTGCAAAATGAAAGAAAAGAAAAATGAAACGTTTGCAAAGCAAAGTTGATTTCACAGATTATGACTTGTCTATGATGGAAAAGTAAAGGCAAATTTAATACAGGTAACATTTTTTTAAAAAATGTCTTCGTTATCCATGTTCTTATAGATATAGGCAAAAATAATTTTCGTCTTACTATTAGGTCATACATTTCCATGGTGTTAATTGTAAACTTTTAGCTAAATCCAATTTTGTAACTTCCAACAATTCGAGTCATAGATATTTTCAGCAATTTCATTTTCACTGACATAACATCTGACATTAAATTGTGCAGAATTGCAGATTTGCAGAATAAGTGAGTGAAATTGTGAGATTAAATTGCTAATTTTTTATTTTAAGGTGGTTAATTCAATTGCATTGGGTCTCCTAAATAGGAACACAAAATGAATACACTAATGCGAAGGGGCTTCCAGCCATTGTTTAATAGTACAATTCGAGCTTCATGTCGTACATTTGCCGATGTTAAAATAAATGATAAAATAGACAAAATAGTAAAGGATAATAAGGTCGTAGTGTTTATGAAAGGTGTACCAGATGCGCCGCGATGTGGATTTAGCAACGCTGTTGTTCAAATTATGAGGATGCATGCAGTTCCTTACGTCAGTCATGATGTCCTCTCAGACGAAAATCTACGACAAGGTAACTTTATACAGTCTTAAAAAACCCTTCTAATACGTTGCATTAATAATCGTTAAAAATATGAATCAATAAATATTCGAAGTGCTAAGTTTTTCTTGTGTTCTTAAAACTTCCTTACAATTTGATAAACTATTTTGAACTAAAAGAGAACTATTTTCGTAAAATAACAATAACTTCGATATTACAATCAAGAATAAAACAGCATTTGCGCAGTGCACTACTATGGTCATTGGTGTGCTGAATAAAATATATTTATGATTTGTGCAGGAAATTAGAGTAGATTGTCTAAACTTCAAACATCACAAATCTCTAACAAGTGTTATTACCCATAATGATGTTGTAAAAGTGGCATACTGGTATAGAGACCTTTCTAGCATATATAATTTAAATTGAGAACATTTGTTACAGGTATTAAGGAATATTCAAACTGGCCAACAATACCACAGGTGTTTATTAATGGAGAGTTTGTAGGAGGCTGCGATATAATGCTTCAAATGCACCAGTCAGGAGAATTAGTGGAGGAATTGAAAAAAATTGGTATACAAAGTGCTCTATTGACAGCCGAACAATCCAAAAAAGAAGATAAGAAATAGATATTGACAAGGTAGATCTTAAAAGTCGATCAAATTACATATAATAGTATTTATTGCATTCATTTGTTATATGTTTTATTTATTACTGTTATAGATTTATGATATCAAAAGCACAAAACTGGATATTATTTTGGATAAAATCATGCTATAAGCCTTTGTCTAAATAAGCTTGGGTCTAAATGACTTTAATATTCTTCTGAAGCTTTTTTAAAGTTAATTTAGTACAACTAAGTTGAAATTATTACTTTTTCTTTGTCAGTCTGATATGATTTAGTAAGAAATTCTATTACTGCTAAAATTTAATTTAAATTTTCATTATATAAAGTTTTTAAGTCAGGTATGATCTTTGTTTGATATTATTGTCCTCTCATGATGAATTGGTTTTTATTGTATCATTAGTACTTTAGGTATTTGTATGCAAAATAATTTAAAACCTAAAATTGTGAATGTTTCATTGATGTAATGTGAATCCCCATATTTTATTATTGTAATTTGTTTTTTAGCTGAATGATATTCAACATACTTTGCCTATAACCTATGACCTCTTTATCAATTCCATTTACGGATTGAACCAAATAAAAAGTTTGATTAGGTTAGTTATTTTTGTTATAGATAGTATAGTTTAGGATATAATTGTGGATTTTTTGTTGGTCATTGGCTATCTTAGATATGTAGAAGTTTGTAAAAATGAAATAAATAAAATGATTTAATATTTAAGAGCTCTTTATTAAATTAGCTGTACATTCGAGTTAGTATACTTTTTGGGCACATAATTCATTCTTAATCTACATCCACTGTTTCCTCATATAAATTATAGGTTGGATTAACAACACAGTCAAAAAATATTAAAAGACAAAAATATGGCAGATCATTTATTCAGAGTACTCAATAAATACCCTCACAAACGATGTTTTTATAAAACTGATATTGGGATGATAAATAGATGCAGGCAAGGTATGGCATTCTATGATATAAATAATTTGTATAACACTTCCCTGCAACATTTATTGATTTTGGCGACTTAAAAAACGATCAGGATCTCCTACCGCGATAATTACTAATGGCAGTAATTAAAATTTGAACTTGTATAAATAATGTATGCTTAAAAATTAAAAAAATAATATATATTTAACAAAAACATCCTCACATTTAGAATGAGTCTTATTTTGGTGTGACACATTAGTGAAGCCTAACATTAGCACCGTGTTTTAACTTACAAATTAATGTTTTGTGACATTTCCTGACAATTTCGTACAAAAGATAAAAATACCTAAATCTAATTATATAAATAGTGTGTTGTAGACATATATGATATTCTCTGATTTGAGCCAAAAGATTACACAAAGAACAAGATATTTTCTTGGTAAGAGAGTTAATGACATTTTTTGGTTTTAACATTGCACATATTTGATACAGAACTGAATTTTTTAAAAGACTAATATCACAAAAATTGTTTGCACAATGTTGGCAATGGATTAGGGCGATATTTATGAGATGTTTGCCAACATGGGAAATAATTTTTGTGAGTCGCTACAGAGTGGTGCCGCTGGGGCGGTGTGCGGCTGCAACTCCCGGGTAGAGGTGACGTCCGATGTGACCTGGATCTAAGTGAATACAAATTAAACTTTGATAGTTATTATTGTACAGCGATTTTTGTACAGTCAGCTGCACAAATATGTATACATTTACAAAACTTTAGAAATCCTGTACCTTCAGTTCCAAAAATGCAAGAGCCTGCATTCATGGTCGAAAGCATATAGATGAATAAGTGCATACAGAAGTTACTGTATACAAGTTTCTAAATCTTTGTAAGTCTTACTAATTATCAACGTGAAAGTTTACATGAATGAATGTATGGATGTTAGTGAGAGTTGTTTTTTAATTACTTTTGATTTTATTTAATTCAAACATATGCTGGTGACTACATGAAATATTTAATGATTGTGAAGATGTATGATTGTATGTATGTTTGTGTGTGTGTGTGTGTACCTAGAGGTCGGTCTCTCCGTAGAGCGCGGTGGAGAAGGCCATGTAGTCGAGTGCGCCGGGCGGGGCGCCGGCCGCGCGGTACGCCGGCATGCGCGCCACGCAGTACTCCGCCTGGTCCGGCGGCAGCTCGCGCCGCAGCTCCTCCGCGGTTATGTACGGCTGTCACACATTCACAATCACTCACACAGGGGTAGGCAGCGAACATGGACTATTTGACGGAACTTTGTCGGGTGTACAAATAGAACATGAGTAAGAAAACTATTTGTTTTAGTCTTTTTAAATAGAAATAACTCCATATTACAAGTTAGATCTCTTTTACAAAACTTTTCCTTTCAAAGATATCAATAGAAATTAGACATTAAAGTGATCAATAAGTTACGTAATACTACGTAAGTTTGTAGAGTGCCCTTGTTTGCCACGTGCTAAGTGTAATGTGGGATAGTGTTACCTTGTCTCCGGCGAGGATCCTGAAGCTGTCGATGACCTGCTCCGCGGTGTCGGTGTCGGTGGACTCCCGCGTCATGAAGTCCAGGAACGCGTCGAATGACACGTAGCCTGCAACAAAATATTATAACATTGAACTTATCTAAAGATAGGTTTATTTTATTATTATAATAGGTTTATTAAAAATTACCATTGTGGTTAGGAATGTACACAATAATCAGTCATAATTAATTAATGGTACATAATTAAGAAAAATAACACGTAAATCTTAAAGGTTTACTCCTGTCCTATTTTTTTCAAAGACATTAAGATCAATGTATATATATTGTTATAGAGAAAAAGCACAATAAGTAAGTATGTATGTATCACCTGTGTTGTTGGGGTCGACGACGGCGAGGATGCGCTGGAAGTCGAGCTCGCCCTGCCGGTCCTTGCCGATGCTGTAGCCCAGCGACACCAGGCACGACTTCAGCTCCTCGGGCGCCAGCCGTCCTGAACATACATCATTATTTACAGTAAAAACTATGTCTATTAGTGCATCTGGCTCGAAGGACCAAAATACATTTTTTTTATAATTAAAACTTTAGTATGTTGCAGAGGTTATTTAAACAAGGAAGATAATAAAATGAAATTAAAAATTTTGGATAGTAAAATAACGGAATTATATTTAATACCCCGATATAAATATGATCAAGTATTTTTTTTATATAATAAAGTGATATACCAGTGCGGTTCTTGTCGAAGTGGTTGAAGGAGGCGCGGAACTCGTTGAGCTGCTCGTGCGTGATGCCCTTGGAGTCGCGCGTCAGGATCTGGTTCTCCACCTCGTTGATGGTGCGGTTGATGGACGTCAGCAGCTGCTCCCAGCCCACGCGCAGCGTCTCCATCGTGTACTGAGAATACCTGCAACACGGGGAAATAACACACTAATTAGACTAGACAAGACACAACAAAGAACACCAAATTTTATGCATTAAAAGACTTTAATGATAATTTCTAACTATCATATGCAACTCCTATCTCATTCTTACTACAGCTATCTGTATAAATGACTAGATGTCCCCGTGCGACTTCATCCGCACATAACCATAGCAATCTTGCTTCTGTGTTGCTAATGGCTTGTAGTTTTTGTCCCTTTCCCGCAATGGTTTTTTAAATCTTTACCCTTAAGTTAAATATAATGAAAATAGCCTATAGCCAATCGACAGTTTAGGGCTTTTTATTAAAAAAAAATCAATAACATCATGTGCTGACACACCTAACGAGGAAGTGTGTTTACATTTTATAGTATATAGTATAGATGAAGTTTAGTAAAGTACCTGTTCTCGAAGATCATGCCCTCCTGCACAGCCTGGTGTATACGCTCGAGCTCCTCGATGTGCGGCTTGTACGCGTACACGCCCGCCTCGTACTCGCGCAGCCGCCGCAGCTGGTCCTCCAGCGAGCCCTGCGCATACCACACTTAAAGACATCCTGTTCTACACATATCTAAATGTTTCATAATCTATTTTGTACACATATCTAAATCTACCAAACACCATGTACACATTTCTAAATGTGTACATTTTATATTCGTCTCGTACACCAATTTCACGAATTGGTAATGTACATGTAAACATGTAAATTTGTACACATGTGTAAATGTGTACACATTTGTACATGTGTAAATATGTACACATTTAAACATGTGTAAACGTATGAGCGGTAGTGTACCTGCAGTCCCATGCCGATGGCGGTGACGGCGTCCATCTGCCGCTCTATCCATGGTCCGACGGCGTTGGCTTGCTCCGCGAACTGCCGGCGCAGCGTCTCGTTGTTCTGCTGCTTGCGGAGCTCCGCGGCCAGCGTGCCGTCGCGCTGCGGTACCAGCTGCCGCACATCCGACCACTTGCGGTTCAGCTCCTAGAAAAATAACATTTAAATGCCAATTGCTTAATAGTTAAAAGCGGACATCCAGTCACTAGATGGTTCTGATCCGTCCCGTTCGACGGTTGTCGTAAATCACATCCTATATCTTTAGATCATGTGGTTACAATAAATGGCATAAAATATTGAATATTGTACAAAAGTTTTTAATGAAAAAATTGTTATGGGTGTACACTTATTGTTGATTTAGGTATTTATAAACCCGGGTTCCTCAAATCGTACCTGCGGGCTGCCACTGGGGGGTTTTTAGTGAGAAATCTCACATAACTCTGTCTTTTATAGTGAAGACATATCATTCGAAGATTTCCCCTGACACCAAAATTAAGGTATACTTTATATAGGTTAGAATATATTGGAGAGATATTTCAGCAGTAGTACGTACGTGTGCAGTGAGCGTGGTGTAGGGGTTCTCCAGGCCGCCGGGGATCTGGTGCTGTTTCACGATCGACTCCACTTGGTGCACCAGGTTGACTATTGCCTGTCCAAATTACTTTTGTTTTTCACGACTATCCTCTACATGTATGCTGAATTTAATCGAGATCCATGTAATTTAGGCTACAAACTCTAACAAACATCCATCCATCTAAACTTTCGTATTTATAATATTAGTAAGACTAATTCTTTCTATGTTACACATTTAGGTATATGGTGTGTGTACCTGGTACTCCTTGTCTGCCTCCCCCAGCGTGGCCTTGAAGCGCGCGTGTGCGTCCATGAGGCCGGAGATCTCCTCGATGGTGTGCACGATGAACATGTCCACCAGGTCCTCGCGCGTGCCGTCCAACCTGACACATCATTACATTTACTTAAATCCTTACTTAAAGCTAGCATTTTAATAAAAGTGACCGTTGATCTTAAAGGAACACATCTTTAATTCTGATGAAGATTACTTTATGGGCGATATCATTAATATGGCCTTATTCAAAGTAGTTTTATATCTATATGACATTTTAAGATTCTAAAGGAGTGGTAGTTTTCCTAAATCCCCAGACGCCCATGTCATCTCTAATAGAGGTTAGGCTAGAGTTCCTGGTGGGGGGAGGGGGGAGGGAGTGTTTGTAGCTGGTTTCATACCAGTTGTTGAAAGGCGCGGCGCGCTTGGCGAACTCGAGATGCAGCAGGTCTATCTGCTCCAGCAGGCGCTCGGCGTCGTCCAGCGCGAGGCGGCGGCGCTGCGTCAGCGCGCCCAGCCGGTCCCACTGCGAGCAGATGCGCTGGCAGCGCGCGTTCACCGCGCCCACCTCGTGGTACTCCAGCGTACTGCACATAACAATCATATTTGTTGTCGCATCTACTTTATAGGAGTAGGATAAGGACAGAGGGATGATGTCAAATATTTTGGCTCGCGACATCGTCCGAGTTGCTGTGACAAACACTATATTAGTTTAAAGAAATGTCCCCTACGTTACAATTGACTTAGAGCCGACAAGATATTCGAAACAGCATAAGTGGTACAGTAAATCGTAATTCTATAATAGTTACTGTGAAAATGACCGAATGAACGATCTGAGTGACTGAATGATGAAGTTAAAAAACTGTCGACCACATCAATGACGAAATAAATAACTCACGGTCAAATACTGAAACGAATTTTAAATATTTCGCTTTATAAGCGCCGCTTTCAATCTAATAGACAACAAAATATGATAGGATTTTAGAGTTTAAACCTGTACCATTTATGACGCTGTTTCATATTTGATTTTTCAGTATGAACGAATGAGTGAATGAATGCAAGGAATGTGTTCGTACTTGAGTTCCTGTGCGATGGCGGCGATCTGCTCGACGCGGTCCTGGTGCGCGGCGAGGTCGGACTCGAAGGCCTCGTGCTTCTTCTTCAGTGCCTTGATGTCGTACAACTTGCACTGGCGGAAGTCCTGCGACTGCAGCATCTCCTCCTTACCTAACACAATTAACAAAATATTTCAATATAAGTTAATTTTTATAAAGACACTGTAGAAATAGTTGTAAATAGGAATTAGAAATTAAATTCTCTACTCATTTTTTATGTAATACGAGAATCAAACTTTCATTTTTATTGTTATGGATATTATAGCTAGAAAAAATCTAGATTACTAACTCTTCTCTTTAAAACCTATCTTAAACGTACAATAAAAACTAATATGGCCATCTTTTACGGAAGAACCATTTTCTATTAAGATGTTCATTAACTAATTTTACAAAATTGTAATGAATGAACGATGTTATTCGTTCTCTCAATGCAAGCACAATGTCACTCACCCCTGGTCCAGTCCTCGTGGATGTCGGCCTTGTGCTTGAACTTCTGCGCGAGGTACTCGAGCCGCTCCAGCCGCATCATCTCGCTCAGCAGCCACTCCTCGAACGCCTTCTCCGCTATCTCCAGACCTTTCCATGCTTGTGCAATGTCCTGCAATTGTACAATTGGGTACAATAAGATATTGTTAATAGTATTATATATGTGATGAAAAAAATAAATCAATACTAAAATTATAAAGAGGAAAGATTTGTATTTTTGTATAATTGTAATAACTAAAAAACTACTGGGCCGATTTCAATTCTTTCACCATTAAAAAGCTACGTTATCGCTGAATAACATTATTTTTTTTTAATTACACGTGTAAGTCGCGAGCAACAGCTAGTTTAAAATAATTAAGAACTATTTTTTAGATAACTTAGTTTAAAATATTCCAATCTTACAGTCATACTATACCTAGTTTAGACGTCGTTATAACCTTAATCCTAATTCTAAATAATTAAATAAAGGATACTCACAGAGACCATCTTGCCCTCAGTGGGCATGTAGGCGGGCCGGTTGCTGAGGCGCAGCTTCGTCTGCAGCGTGTTGAAGTTCGTCTCCAGCTTGGCTTTCTGCTCCACGCGGGGCGGCTTGTGCTTACGCCTGAATACAAAAAGTAATTTGCCTATGACCTCGTTTGTGTGGAATTAAACAATAACTTAGTAAATAGTCTATGTGTTCTTTTAGACTATGTTCGACATCTGCAAACATCGAAATCTGTTGAGGAGTTCTGGAGATAGGAAGTAACATCCATCCATCTAAACTATCGCGTCTTACTAATATTATAAATGCGAAAGTTTAAATGTATAAACAGCTGAACGGATATCAATGAAATTTGGCAAAGACGTAAAGGATAGCCTGGAAGAACACATAAGCTACTCTTTTTTTTTTATTCCACGCCAACGGAGTCACGGGCGAAAGTATTTTTTTTTATATTAGTAAGATGTTAAGTAGCAATTCTTATGTGTCAAAGTGTATGTTACCTGTATGTACGGTAATCCTCCAGTTTCTTCTGGCAGCCGGCGAGCGAGTTGTCGGTCTGGCGGCTGTTGAGCCACGGCATCGTGCGGCGGATCCATTCCAGCAGCTGTACAATTACTTTATTGTACTAAACTTACGTCATACACCGTTCTTGTTAGACATGAAATCTTCATAAGATTTTGAATGTTAAAAGTACTTAAAACGTCGAGATTAACTTGTTAAACAAGATTCTTAAATTCAATGTTATACATAACCAACAAGCAGACATTTAAAAAATATATAGACTAGACATAGTGAACAATTTTTTTTCACCGGTACTTTCTCTGAAAGGTACTATATGAGGATTTTACAAAATTATAATAAGCTCCATCTTTTGCTATAAAATAAACTAAACTGTCACAAAATAAAATATTTTTTTGCTTTTGAGGATCTATTCATAGATGATGATGTGAAAAAGGTTTCAAGTGAAGGGTCAACTGCCTACTCTATTTATTTTTTTAAATCTTTTTGCCAACGTGCTACAATATGCTCGTAGAACGTATATGTGAAAAGGATAGCGACTATGTCTATCTCTATCACACTTATAGAAAGTGTTTGCAATTTTTCGTATACTTACGTCGCTGGCGAGACGTTCGTACTCTTCCATGAGGCGTTCATTCTCCTGGTTGACTTTGAGAACCTTGCAGATGCGGTTCGCGGCGGTTTCAGCCTATTTATACACAAGATTGGAGACATTAACAAAACAACGTTGAAAAATAATTGAATTAAATATGTAAATATGGGATGAATTTTTTTAATGGGTTTTGAAAGTTTTTTCATGTTGGTTTTGAGGATTTATGATAATAAAATTGGTTTCTTTGGAAATTTGGTTTTGCTACAAAATATTTATGCAATTTATAAATAAATATTACATAGCATCAAGTTAGTTACTTTCAATCGTTTGGATGAACAAAATAAAAGCGGTATGAATTTCAAAATGATATAGCATATTCCCAATGTTCTACTGGTTTTTATAATATAAAGATTGGCAAGGTTATTTGACCTTATTATTCATTTAAAACTTAACTTTTAAAACAGTCGTACAATGTTTTTTTTTACTATTATTAGATTAAAAAGATTATCATCTAGCCAGTATCTATAAACAAATGAAAATAAAAAATTGTCTTTCGTTTACGTTCTATATTTTTACTTCAGCTGTAAAAGTAAGTTTACATTGCCAGTATAACAACTACACTACCATCTAAATAGTGGGCTTCCACTGTAACCATATTAATAATTCAATCTTTAAAACAGCAATAAAAATGTCTAATAACCTTGCAATATACAGACCTTCTGAGCTCCCGAGAAGCAATGGTAGTATGAAGAGACGTAGGTCATGACTGCGCGCTCGTCTGGCATCGCCGTGTTCTGCAGATCTAGCAAGCGGCACGGCGACAACAGGGTTAGTCAACATGCGGCCGTTTTTTTTTAATTAAAAACAAACAGATTGCTTGCATTCGAAATTTAAAACACAAAGGAGTTTCTATTTGTAATATGGTTGATAATTTGGGTATTGTTTAAAAGGAAACATTGTTGCTGGTGGTTGAATTTAATGTATTATTTTGTAATTCATGCAATCAAACAAATATGAAAGCAAATATGGTAAAATTATAAAATGTTGTGTGATGGAACATTATGGTTTCAAGTTTTTATCTCGTGATTCCTGTTATGTTTGCGGTTTGAGCTGCAATGATTAATATGTAACCTTGTAGCATACCTGCTCACCTATGACTCACTGACTCATAATTACAACGCTAATCGGTTTTCGAATGTTTGTTTTTTATTATGGCTATGGTATTTGAAATAACTTTAATCTTTCTAATTATATGACAAATATGAATATGTTTAAAGTTTTCTTGTATATTATGACTGTTTAGTTGATTAGAAATATAGCGTATAAAAAAGATATAACGAAAATATCATAGGTGAGAAGGTGAAATCTAAGGGGACATTCTTACGAGACTTGTTATTGTGAACGGATAGTACTTTTTTGGGGGGTTTTGCAAGCATTCTGTTTGTAAATTTAACAAATAGTTATTGACGATAAGCTAGAAAACATTAAATTCAGCGTTACAAAGTTTCAGAAAACTCGAGCGCATAGCGACGAAATACCAAATATTTTCTAGCGCAAGAAATGATATGACGGTTTCCTGGCAATCAAAGATTTCCACTCGGATCATGCTATAAGTGACACACAGGGCTGGCGTTAAGGGCTAGGTATCGGGTTGTGGTAGCGGCAGCCATTTTGTTTTGTCTATACCTGCTGGGCGCCTTGGAACGCGTGGTAGTAACACGACACATAGGTCATTATGGCGCGTTCGTCCGGCTTTGGTGTGTTTATGAGGTCTGCAATATTCAGTCAAACCAAATAAATATTCTGATACTATAAATTCAATTTGCTAATGGATCATTTATCGTCTCTCATTTGTTTTAATAGTTAGTGGCAATAATTGCAATAATTACGTACGTAACATATTACAATTCGTATGGTCTGCTCTATACATCTATGATTCGTTTAAATAAGCTTCATATGACCTTGAAATAAGAGTATATTTGTGCACACATCAACATTCTCTCTTACGTAATAAGCCATTCTATGTCAAAGAGGCTATTCATATATCGGCTTCTGACGTAATAGGTTCTGGGATGACAAACATTTTTTTAATTTTGTTGATAATACATTCGTTTTTTTACATTTCACTAGTTGATTTTAAATTATTTCATGTTTCTTCATATGAAATAAAAATTTTAATATTATTGCAAATGTCAACAGTCATAGTTGAACCAAATGTTTGTGACACGTGATTATCAATATAAACTTACCGTCGGGGTCCAACATGCGCGGTATATCGAGATACTTCTCAGCGACGTCGAAGGCCGTGTTCAAGTTCTCGAGGGGGTTGTCTTTGGACAGCTTGCTGTAGTCGATGAGGTCGGGCCTGTGTCTGTGGATGAGGGCGCAGAACGCCAGACCGTCTTTGAACGACAGGTGGAAGTTCTGCACGTTGACATTCTTGTATGGCGCTGTCTTACGTTGACACCAGAGGAGTAAACCTTCCTGGAAGTGTAAAAGAATAATGATTAGTCGCTTATGTTATGGTTAATATTAAAATCATAAACGTTTGATTTCAGACGACCTAGTTATTAAGTATAATGTCGATATTCCTCGCTTTAGTTAACTATATGCAAACGATAGCAAGAAAGGTGTGGCTCGATCTATAACATATTAGTCAAGGAATGAAGAACGATTTACTACACCGTTAGCGATGATGGCCGCACATACTAATTATAAACTATTAAATTTACAGGCCAGTTACGGGCCATCTGAGCAATAGTTTATTTTAAGATATGATCGCTCCTTGATCCAGATAATATCATTCATTATATCAAACTTGACGTTCATTGACCCTTAGTATCGAAGTTGCAACCTAATAGGATAGGTAAGATTACTATGGTCAAGCGTTTAAAATAAGATTCTGAACGAACCCGTGACATACTGTGACGTCATAGCCCCGTATCAAATATTAAAATTAAATCAGCGAGACAGATACTTTAAATCGGAATTTCCGAGTCCCAAATAAATATTTACGCATGTATTTTTTCTCGGAATCTGTACTTTTCTAGTGATCTTTGACAGGTCTGAGGTTATTGACGTTCAAAATCCTACTTAAAATTACTACGACTCTAAATTCTTCTTAATATTTATGGTTTACTAGATTTAACCCCGTGACTCCGTCCGCGTAGAATTATAAAAAAGAAAAGTAAGTAGCCTATGTTCTTCCAGACTATCCTCAACATCTATGCCAAATTTCATCGAGATCCGTTTAGGCTACAAACTCTAACAAACAATCATCCTTCCATCTAAACTTTTGCATATATAATATTAGTAAGGTAAGATTGTAAAGTACCTTAGCAGTCATTTCTTCAACGGAGATATCCTGAATGGCGAATCTGAGAATGATCGTCCAGATCATACCCAGTGTCATCTTTAGGTTACCGTCGACTATTTCTTCAGCACCGATCGACACCAGTTTCACACCTGGAACATTAATCAAATCATATAATACTTAGAACAAAAAAAAAAACAAAATAGGATATTAAAGGTGTGCTACAATATGATAATAGAGTAGTATATACTAATATCATAAAGAGGAAAGATTTGTATTTTTGTATGTATTCGATTCACGTAAAAACTACTGGGCCGATTAAAAAAATTCGCTCACTATTAAAAAGGTAATTTATCTGTGAGTAACATAGGCTATATTTTTATATTATTATTTTGATTTCACGTGAAAGAAGTCGCAAGCAAAAGCTAGTCATCAATCATTTTGTTGTTTTGAGATTCCGATCATAGATTTATAGAAATAAAGATATTGAAGGTGTCTACGTTTAACATTTTCTTGGTAGCGTTGTAAAACGCGCTTCTTATGTTTAATTCCAATAAATATTCATTTCGTTAAGCTGTTACGTTAATTATTTAATTGTGGAGATAGTGCGTTATTGTGAAGCGTTAAAATATATGAACCAGGCCAAGGTATTTTTTTATACTTCGTTTACCACGAAACACGATAACAGAACACTTAAACTACATTTGAAATCGAAAGAAAGAAAAGCAGTAAACAGTTTAAAAAAAATTACAGGATATGGGGAAAACATGCTGTGATGGGCTTCTTTATGCGAAAAAATCTGTTCTTTTGCGTTGTATTGAATATTTAAAACATACAAATAGCATTGGTTATTATAAATACTGTAATATGCTTCGAGTAAGGGATGTATGGACCTGAATGGAGGGATAGATTGCGGCTGTAAAGTTGCGTCCCTACATTTTAATATCTCAAACTTACCTTTGGACGCGATGAAGTCCAAGGCTTTGTTGACATTGGCGATCTTGTGGAAGCGCATCTTGCCGCGGTCGGGCTTGGGCAGCGTCTCTCCGGAGATCACTTCGAGCAACAGCATCAGCTTGAGGCCGTTCCTGAAGTCCTCGTCGATGTTCTCGATGCCTGTGCCGGCTTTCCTCAAGTGGCTGTTGCACCATGCTGTGAACGTCTGGAAGAATAAAACGTTAATAAGACAAGTGAGGAATTCGGAATGAAAAAGTACTAAGTTGAGAGTGCCTAAGTTGTTATTTATAAACGATTTTGTAGAATATCTTTACAATATTGGTATGTTGAAATATTCCGCTTTTGTACTCAAAAGGTTACGTATAATAATAGTGGTAAATATCAGTTAAACTTCTATGAATGGATTTATAATCTGCGACCTACTTCACTTAATAAAAGCAAAATTATGTCTGTAGTAATTTTTCTCCAGTTATTGAATAAAACACTGATTTTGGTTGTCATTTTAGTCTTTTTATTTACGGAACAACAGATCCGCAATTTACCACTAATTAATATCGACGTTTAAGTAAATCTGATCGAATTTAACGATTTCAGAAAAAATATAGCGACAGTAACAAGCAATCGTAAATTCCAGCGTCGCCTTACGTTGACATTTTTATTACCAGCATATATCTGAAAGCTAAGGTTTGAAATATTTACCTTTTAAAGTGCTATACAGATAGTTAAGTTTAATGTATTGATTTCATAAAAGTAAGAGGCCCGTAACCTCTTAATTCTCAATGTTATGCAACTTACCTTTCCCCATTTAGATTGGTGTTACATTTTAAAGTATTACAGTAATCATTTAAAGAAGTCGTATATAAGTAAAAGTATTTAGAACCATCTTGTTAGGCATTTAGACAAGAAGTTAGATATAGACCAGTTTGAATTTTATCTAAGGTAAAGCCTTGAGACCAACCGACCGACAAATTTTGATAACATTTATCTGACAATTTAAAATTGAAATTGAGAAGATATTTAACGAAAAGGATCTATGGAAATATTAAAGTTTTTTTTTTAAATCATGACACGTTTTATACAGATTTCTAAGAATAAAATATCCACACTGTAAGTTAACGTTGTAACTTAAAATGACATTGTTATTTAAACAGTTTACTAGAGTATGGTAGCAGTACCTCGGGAAACACCGATTGCACTTGGGCGAATCAATACTGCATCGTGCAGGGGCCGCCGAGGGGTCCGACCCTCGGACGAATTTGCAAGGGGCATTACCACTCTATGTTCACACTTCTATAGGGCACTGTTACTTTAAAATATTCAACTTAACATTTCAATTACATGAAAATATTATGGTTTAAAATATGCTGAGTAAAGACCGTGCTTAAATACTACTCTAAGCAAAACGTTTCAATGATTTATTCAAAGTAGGACTCGACCCGGTGACATATTTTAAAAACTAAGTGAACGTTAAGAGATTTAACAAGTAGTGACGTAATAACATTTCGAATTGAATGAAGGTTTCTTGTCACGAAAATAAATTTTTATATCAAATCATTTAACTTCAAAGTCTAGTATTTTCGTCTGGTTCTTTACGTCATTTGTTTAGTTTAACCAAACCGCTAAGCCGTCAATGATGCCGCTGATATCATCGTAATGGCGTCATGCTTCTTACACCACTTTCCATTTAAAATTGAAGATTATTAAAGCTAAATACATTCAGTAAAGGTTAAGTGAACTGTCAATATGTCCAGGACTCAATTTTCTATCACCTGTTGGAAGTTTAATGTTGATGATGAACATAGCCTAAAAACAGCTATAAATTACGGATACTCACTTATTAATAAGTAACTCCAATAGTCTTCTACTTTACAAGAAATACTCTTCTGGGGTTTATCTACACTAATATTATAACGAGGAAAGATTTGTATTTTTGTATGTATTCGATTCACGTAAAAACTACTGGGTCGATTTCAAAAATTCTTTGACCGTTAGAAAGGTAATTTATCTTTAAGTAACATAGGCTATATTTTTTAATTTCACAGGCGAAGTCGCGAGCAACAGCTAGTTTTCTGTAAATCAATTGTAAACCACTGACTTTTCTGTTTGTCATCAAACCTTTTCATTCAGAAATCGATCACAACATGACAAACAATATCTTATCATAGTAATCGTTATCAAACAAACAAAAGTGATTATTTAATACTGTAACAGTTTCAATAATGTGATTAATTATTCAAATGTTTATTGAAAAAGCATTTCAAGCGAAACAAGGCCTTTTATTAGGCATACATTTTGAGTTCAATTTGGATATTCAAATAAATGTCTTGCCGTTGTCGAACATTGCCCACGTTAACGAGCTATTGTACTTGCATTTAGCATATTGCGTATTTTAAATATATTAAATTCGCAGTAGCGCTGTAGGTAAATATATTTTTATCTTGCTAGCTTTCGCCCGCGACTCCATCCGCGTG